>JAMWEH010001349.1:0-300000 GCA_024721245.1 Mitragyna speciosa | reverse complement strand
GAAGTGGGTTACGGAGTTCAACCACTTTAAACTAATTAGTGGGTGAATTTTTCGTACATGGTTTTGACCCGAAACACGGGTATTGAAGTGAACATTCAGTGGTACTAAACAATAGCTTGCCATTGAAGTTTTTATCATTTCCCACTGTGCTCAAACCTGCTTCTTGTTGTAGTATTGGAATGTCAAAATGCAGATTCAACACCCTATTACAAACTTCCTGGTCATTGTTACGGTACCTTAGTAACTGTATAAAGCAGAAGTCTTCTAATAGATAGTTTTAGCCTTGACCAGTGCTGTGTGGAGTATTAAGATTTAAAAACCTTAATGCAGTTTATTTGTTAATTGTGCAATTCTTTATTAACTACATTTTTCTACTTTCTAACGTCATCCAGCAAAAAATGTCTTTTGGACAGCCTCATATCACTACAGCTTATTTTTTCTCAAATCAGAGGCCATATGATTTTAAAGGTCTCTGTTTTTTTTTCTTTTCTTTTTTTCAACTCTCGCACGTCCCCAAGACAGAATTTCCCGTTCAGCAAAGCTAATATGTTGAAGGAAGAAGCTACTGTGCCCAAGAGAATGAGCAGCCACGCTACCTGATATTCTTACCCAGCTCAACCTACAATTACAACCATGGAGCCGTAAAAAGTCTTTGTAATTTCCACACTTTTTCTCACAGCCCAAGCCAATCAAGGACTTAATTTCAAAGAAACGATTCATGAAGCTATAAACTCTATTTTTATGTCAATATATTCCACGTGTTTAGTTATCGAACAATACAAGGAGTTAAGAACTTAATTTCAAAGAAAAATTAATTTATCAAAACAAATTTTATTTTCTTGTGCCATATATTTTAAGTGTTAAGTTATCAAACAACCTTAAAGTTGGCCAACTAAAGCACCAAATTTCAATGTTGTTTTCTTCCCGTAGAAATTTTGCAGTATTTAAGTCATGACCCTGCTCTCTATCCTCACTCAGTTTCAAACTTTCCAATCTCGGCATCTAAAATTTCCTACAAGAGTTTCTTCCACGTCTCATCTCTTATATTGCTTGTGGAGTAATTAAGCAGCTAGCAATGGCTTCCAGACTAACTCAGATATGTCTTCTAGCAGCATTTTTGGTTGTAATGCACTGGACTGGAGCTTTAGCACAGTCAGGTTGCACTAGCGAACTCACGAGCTTGTATCCCTGTCTAAATTATGTCACTGGAAATTCATCTAGCCCATCCTCCACCTGCTGTAGACAGCTTGACGGTGTGGTTAAATCACAGCCGCGGTGCCTTTGCTTATTGCTAAATGGGGGTGCATCCTCTGTAGGAATCAATATCAATCAAACTCTTGCTCTTGCATTACCTGGTGCTTGTAATGTGCAAACTCCACCAAGCAGCAAATGCAACGGTAATGTGAATCTTATGGATTATCTATGTTTATTAATATAACACCCAAAAAATCTTGCGTATAAAGCTGTAAATTTTATCATCCAATCGTTCTAAATTTTTTTAATGATAAAATTAAGCAGCTGGAAATGCACCAAGTTCTTCAGCAGCCGTACCAGAGGGCTCTCCTCCAGCAGATTCCTCAAAAGAAACACCTGAAATTCCAAAGACACCATCAGTATCAGACGCTCCAGCAGGTAAATCTGAAGACAAATTTGAAGTCCTTACCGATTTTGTTTTCCCTGATTTTCTCTTTTCCAATTGAGCAAAAGTTTATACAAATCTTGATACGAATGAATGCAGCAAAAGGGTCAAAAACGGTCCCTTCAATGGACGGTTCCCCATCTGCTGGAAGCAACATGAAGGCATCATTCCAACTTCTGGCTTTCCTTCTGTTCGTTGCATCATTTGTGGTATCTGGAGCAGGATTCTGAGCATTGGACAGCTTCTTGATAATGAGTAGAATCACAATGTTATCTCTTTCTTTCCCAAAAGGAGCACGACCATTGATCACGGGCTTTCTTCCTTATTTTGAATAGTTGGAGTGAAAATGATCGTCCCAGTTTCTTCTTTTTTCTTTTTTTTTTGATTAATTTAATAGGAATCTGAAGGCTTCTATTGTACCTTGATTAATTATTTATGAAAGTGGTATTTTATATTGTGATCATTATGCTGAAACAACAAAAACCGGTCCCTGTTATTTGCAAAGAATTAAAAAAAAAAAAAAGGATTGGTATACCCAATCCTGGCGATAATAGTTTTCCTTGTGAAAAAATTTGAAGCCATTACAATGATCAGATTAACTGGATAAGTGCTATCCACTGAATTCCTTTTGGTACTAAATGGTGCAAAATATGGAAAACTAAATTAAGTGAAATCTGAATTCTGAACCCCTTTTTTTGCTAAAAGAAATCTGAACCATGGCTTATGCTGGAATAATGTTGAAGTATAATGTTCCATCCTCAACTCTGACAAGCTAATTCCATGTCGCACCTTAAACGGTTTAATTTCTAACAATTAATGTTTCATATTATGCCAATTTTTGTCCTTCAATCCCAGTCTTAAAATAAAGAGAGATGGTGATGCAAGTGATTATACTTGATCGTGATCTAAATTGTATAATTTCTACTCTCTCTCTCTCTCTCTTTTGTTTTTTTTTTTTTGGATATTTGTCTACACAATACTGCTCCCAAGCAAAGTATTCACGTGAAATATAATTTTTTTTTTTGGCCTTTTTTTGTGAATAAGATGGGAAAGTAAGTAACATAATTTCACCTTCACATGGAGGAGATGGTAGTACTCTCGTAGCGACAATTATCAAATTTCAAATTTAGGTTTTCAGTAATAAAAAAAAGGTCAACATAAAATTCATTATCTTCAGGGTCTAATTATTACAAGTTAAACTTGGTGTAGAATTTGAGCTGTAAAATGTCATTAATAATATCCATTATTGTCCTTATGATTACTGAGTATTACAAAAATGGCAAAGTACAGGAAAATTAGTTTTCTCGTACTAAAGTAAACTGGAAATATTAAGATGCTTCTCTTTTCTTACTTTTATTTATTTATTTATTTATTGGCGATTTCTAAGCAATCGATCAATTTCTGATCTAGTACAGGACTACAAAGGAAATTAGGGGCATCCCCTTGATCAAATACGTTAAAGAAATGGCATACCTTCTATGTGCTACATATACTTGGAACAATATTGATTGACCAAAGGCAAATCTTCACAAAAAAGAAATTCATTGATACATGTCCGAGGTCAAAAATCTGTTTCCAGTTTACAATTGACAGCTTATAAAAATTGTAGTGTAGGTAAATATCCGGAGTAAGATATCCATCACCTACTTTTCATTATAATTCCCGTTTCTTTGATTTCCCTTAAAAGCAAAATGGGAGATATTATTTGCCCCTTAATTTCATACTTCTATATACGGGCAAAAGCAATGATGCATCTTGCATGTATTATTGTGACAGTACATTTTGACGCAAGAGGAACATATTCTTGCCCACTAATTGATCCACTGGACTACCTGCTCTGTCAAAGAATAGCGCGAGTATCTGTTCTGTTGTAAGGTACAACTAAGTTCACCAAATCCATTATTTAAGATCCAATTCAATTTGCTAAATCACTCGCTGTCCCAATGATACAATCCTTTTACATGCAGGGTCCAGCACCTGGCGTTCATGCATTTCTTTACAATTCAATCTTCAACAACTGGTACCAATTTAGTTAACTAAGATTCTATAATTTAGAAAAAAGTTGGTTAACTAAAACACCAATCGATGCTGCCTTCTTTTCAGAGTTCTTCTATAAATACATTGCCATTTCTCGATTGCTTGCATCCCACTCTCAGCTGTGTGACAATCATCAGCATCTTAAGCGTAACTTCTCAAACCATTTCCTTAGGAATAAATTCAGACTGTACATTATGGCTTCAAAAAGTATTGAGATATGCCTAGTATTAGTCCTTGTGCTCATGCTGCGGAATGAAGCGAAAGCTCAATCAAGCTGCAGCAACGCAATTACGAGCTTGTCTCCCTGTCTAACTTATGTCACAGGAAATGTATCAACACCATCTCCATCATGCTGCACACAGCTTGCCAGTGTTGTCAAATCGGCACCCAGGTGCATTTGTACTTTGATGAATGCAGCCGGTAACTCAATGAATTTCAATATTAATCAAACTCTTGCGCTTACACTTCCTGGAGTGTGCAATGTGCAAACCCCTTCAGTTAGCCAGTGCAATGGTAAGTTCTCTTTGAAATTAAATGATCGTAATGTTTGATAGTTTAGAAGGATTCAATAATGGGCTAACATTAATCTCAAATAACTTCACATTCACAGCTGTGGCTAATGGACCAGCAAGCTCCCCAACAGTTTCGCCAGCAGCAGCTCCGGCAACTCCTCCAGCAGGTTCTACGGCTGACGCTTCTAACACAACACCAGAAAATCCAACTACGACTCCATCAAATCCAACTGCGAGTCCAACCATTCCTTCAGGTACAGAAAAACATAAGTTCCCAATCGAACTTACTAACATGAAGTTATCAGTTAAGGCCTGGTGAGGAAAAAATTTATTTCGAGTGAAACACGATTCTTTGCCCCAGAAATTTCGCTTTTCAATTGTCCTGCCCAAAACTAGTTAACTTAAGCTTAATCTTCCATTTACTCTTTCTCCAAGAATAGTAAAGATAAGAAATGCGTGTAAGTTAACCAGTATAATGCATTGATACAAAGCAGGAACAGCATCAAAGACAGTCCCGACAACCCCGGGGAGCACGTCTGATGGAAGCCTCATGAAGCCTGCCCTGTTCGTCTGTCTTGCTGCATTGGCTTCAACCATGGTTAATTTTTGAGCGCTCTACACAATAATTCAATCCTGATCTGTCCTATTGTAAGAGAGTGGTCTATTCTACTTTCCAGTCTACTTGGGCTTGTATTTATTTCTTATTTCCTCTGGCTTAGGAGCCAATTAAGTATTACCTATTGGCAATTGTTGTTTATTTTTATTTAATTTACAAAATTTGTTGCATTGAATGAATAAAAGGAAATAATTTTTTTCTTCTGTTCTGCGTGGATGTGACTTTTTTTTAACTAAATGGCCCCCGAATTGGAAATGTACATGGGACAAGCCTCTAAAACTTAATTAGATGAAAAATATAGCCAGCTGAATGAGGGTACTGGTTTCAAGAGCTAAGAGCCACAATTGGCTCCAAAATATCAAATAACCATGGTTAAAATACGAATTTATTTATTGTTCAACCTTTGCCCCTTCAATAAAATAAATATTCGTAAACTTCATCTTATCTTTGCCCCTCGGATAGAAAACATCTCTACTAATTTAACTTGAAACTCCCCCCCCCCCCCCCCCCCCCCAAAAAAAAAAACGTAAATTCAATTAGCCTATCTTTCAATATTATCAGCAGCGCCATGGCGTCTTAGACTCGAGGAATAAATGTCCGATATAATCTCAAAACATTTACCTGGCACCAACTAGTATCTTAGCTTATGAATACAAGTTGAGATACCAGTCGAAAACCATTGCGTACCTAGGAACATACTTGACTTCCACAAACGATCGAAGAAGAGATCAAAAGAAAACTATATGCTTCTTTTGGAAATGTGTCTTGGTCCAGTGTCCAAAATTTCATCCAATTCAAAAATGGATCCATAGCCCGGAATTCATATGACAAACTAGAAAATAACACGTTGATTTCGTTCTTTACGAAAATAACAACTAAAAAATAGATTAAGTTGGTGACCCACAATCCTAGATTGTTTTCTTTGCTTGTTACAAATAATTCCAGGCTCATAACCAAATTCCCATTACGTTTCAGAATTCAAAAGATGCGTCCGTACTCCACTTTCAGTGCTTTACTAGCCTGAAATATCAGATGGCACCCAAAAGAAAAAAAATGAAGACATCGCTGTTTCATCGGGAGGAGGAGCCATGGCTCAATCAGATTGCAGCAATATGATAGTGAGTTGTCACCGTGCTTGGATACACAAGGGCAACTCCTCAATTTCATTTTCTGCATGCTGCACTCAGCTTGCTAGAGTTGTCAAATCACGAGCCCAGTGTACCTCTTAAGTCATTAATGGTGATGGGTCGTCACCAGGATTTAGCATTAACCAGACTTGCGCAATAGAACTTCCCAAATTTTACAATGTCGAGACTCTCACGGTCACCAGCTGCAATGGTAAGCCGACAACAAATTTACCAGTTAATAGTACTAATAACAATTGTCAATATCTTTTTGCCACTAATTAACAAATTAGCAGTTGGGTTGATTATATGTTGAACGTAATTGGGAATTTGTATTTGGCAGCTACTTCCTCGATCTTCTGGGACTCCTTCGGGACCATCATCTTCTAATAATAATACTTCTTCAGGTTCGTGGCCCCATCTCATCTTTTCGGTCGTCCGTATAAATTCGTACCCAAATATACCCATGTGGAATTCTGCTCGGAGTTGATTTTAACAGTACGTTTGAGATAGAAGCTCATTATCTTTTACAGCAGTTATGGCATCGGCTGCTTCAATTTTCCCTACTCCTGTTGTCATTTGAGATATATTTCCGAATAGCATTTTTACCGTGGATTGACCAGGCCAACGCACGTTTGTTGATCTATTCAACAGCGGATGAGGGACACATCTTGTCTACTATTTTCCTGTAGTCGATAAACTTGATGCACAGCCTAATAATCATTAGTGGGAAATATGTATCCCAATTCACAATTTATATATGAGCATAGCTAAACCCTGTTATTAATTACATCCTTTTAATATTTTTTTAATATGTATCCCACTTTACACTTTATATATGAGCATATTCTTTTAATATTTTTGCCCCACCTCATCATCTCACATGCATTGCGATACCGAAGTTTCTGAGAGTTTTTTACTACTATATTGTTTATAGGGTTCGGTTGGCAAACAATTTGGAACAAAATGATCAAATGGCTCTGTCTCAATCTTGTATTGGACGCTACATGATTGACTAATATCAGAAACATCATGGAGTAAAATTGACGTATTAATCTTTAATACTTACTAGTAAGAAATAGAAAAGTTTTCTTTTTTTTTTTTGTGGATAATAGAAAAGTTCTTTAATTCTTAATTTTTCAATCAATACATGGTTTCTTCATTAAAGTTATTGGTAAGATTTAATATTTTGGTTGTAAAAATTTTTGGTTTATTATATTCTAGAAATAATAACCAAGTTGTACAACATATTGCCTGTTATAAAACGTGTTCGTGAGATTCCGTCTGAATAGTTGTTTTTTAGAGTATTTTTTAAGAAATATTACTGTAACAATTTTAAAAATTTTTCTCAATAAATGCATCTGTGAAATAAAAAATTAATTAAAAAACATATTTGAAAATTTTTAAAAACATGTTTTTAGAAAACATGATCAAACAAACGCATCAATTTCCGCTTGAACATAAATCAATTAGCACTGGTACCATGTGGTACAACTAATAAATGCAAATGTGACAGCATTAATACCCCATGATCCTCACTGGAACCAGCTTGCCTGCCCCACCCCCCACCAAATCAAGCAAAAATAGACCCATACAATCATTTACAAATACAAAGCAGTTGGAATTTTCATTACCTTTTTTCTAGTACCAAATCTAATATTATTCATAAAGAGTTCACTTATTACAATTAAATAAATTAAATAACCATTGTAGGGTGAACACGAGATAATAATTCTTTACATATAACATTAGATGTGGTAATAAGAAAATGACATTGAGAATCTGAACTACAGACAAAGAGCACTACTACCACGCTTAAAAGCATATCAAGAAAAGGATGATCACAAAAGAAGGGGAAAAAAAAATGACCAGATCAAAAATTCAAGTCAATTGTGAAAACGAAGGCACGTGTTTTACACGTGCCAGTCTGGGTTGTCCAAACAACAAATTGACCCATAGGCAGAGTATGGACTGTGGACTACGGAGTTATGGATTATAGAATATCCGCATACCGCAATTGCCATTCTTCCGATTGGACTGTATAGTAAATTTCTTTGTTGGTACAGTGGTTTGTTAGGGTAAATCAAACGCGGATTGGGTTGTATTTTCACGTTCTTTTGATTGAATGCAACTCGCACAGGCAGAACCATTTCTTGCGTTTCTTTTCTTTTTTATCATTATTATTATTATTTATATTGCATCTTAAACTAAATCAAATTAAAGAAACCAAAAATCAGGTTAGAAAATAAGGAACGCTTTTCATTCTTTCTTTACTCTTCTTCGAAGAAGATAGCTGACTTCCCTTGTCTTCCTCAGGTAATTCTTACCTCTGAACCTGTAATTGTTTGGATGAATTTATACGTATGCAATCAAGTAATTTGAAATTGGATTTAAGTGTCGAATTTTTTGGGCCGGTTGGGTTTTGTTTCCCCCTTTTTTTTTTATTTTGGTTTCGAATTTGTGGAACCCAATTGTCATTTTTATTGAATTCAAGATGGGTTCTCACACTTGTTATTTTTGTTGTTTAGGGCAAATTATCTGCATCTGATTAAATAATGGGGCTTGCACTTTAATTTTGGAATTTATATGTACGCTTGTATCTGATTTTCATGAATTCATTGAATTATAAAAAATGTGGGAAGTGGAATTACGACTTAATTTGAAGTCTGAGAGTAAAGTACCCAGATATTTTTGATGAATTATTTTGTTTATTGACAATAAGCGTGTAAATCTCACCCTGATCTTATATTGGTTTTATGCAATTGGTGTACTTACAATCTGTCTAGGAATTCTGCTGTTGATTCTTGGTTGTCTAATGATATTTGTTGGTGTTGTTTTTACTAGATTCCTTCAGAAATTTTAATTCTTGGTTTCAAAACATGTAAGACCGGATAAAAAAAAGTGTGAATGAAAACAAAAATGTATTAAGCTCTTGGATTCGGGTGTTTATGATTTTGTACTTGGCAAGTCACAGAATGAAGCTGTTCTTGTCATGATATAAATTGAGATCGCTTTTATCTATCAATAGCCCATGATTATATGAATATGCTCCTCATATGTTTATCTATCTCTTGACTCTGATATTGGAGCAGCTAATTAAATTACTAAAACAGTTGTTTTTTGTAAGTCGTCAGGTGAACTGCATTGAAATGTCTAAAAAATACTAGTTAATAACAGTGAAAACTAAGCGAAGACCTGTTATCTAGATTGATGGTCCTTTTATGTAACAATTAATGTTATACTGCATTATTTGGTTTATTTCATCTCCTATCCCCTCAAGGCTCAAATTAAAGAACTTTCTCCTGGAGTTGGATTTAAAGGATATGTTATACCATATTTGCTTTTATTTTTAAAGTCTTATCTTTTTTATCTAGCCATAGTTAACCTTCTAATGTTTGCTTTTTATGTATCCATATATGTTTAACAAAAAAGTTGCTATAGCATTCTTGAAATCATGATTCTGTGCTTGTAATTGCTGCTCTGTTTCTAGAGTTCAGAAACTTCTTGTTGTCCTTTTCAAAATCACCTAAAAATATCTTGAGAAAAAGTGAAATTTTTACACGGTGCCGACACCGACATTTGTAACATGATGCCAATCTGAATTTATTACCATATATAGTTGAGCCTGAATTTATTACCTTACATAGATGAGTCCACGCGTCAGTGAACTTTTAAATTTCGATACGTGGCCTCTCCTTCCATTTTTCGGTTTGGCTGTATTATCTGTACACAATTTTTATAGTCCGTGTTAGATTTGTCTCCTAGAACATCTTTTTTTACATCTTTTTTACTTTAGTAAAGTGAAGAAATTAAGATGCTTACCTGAGTTGCTCTTAGAGACATGAACGTTAAATTTGGTGAGTAAACAGGAAATACAATTCCTGTCACTGCAAATGCATGCGAGCGTGTTTTGACTAAATTTATTTGTTCTGAAACTAGATAGAAGTGAAACTTTTGAGTGCAAGTACCTTCTAGGCCTCAATTTCAATTTTGCGCTAGGTATGATTTTGTTATGTATGCCATTAGTTATAAACATAACGGTTGATGTCGGATTCAGTTGAAGAAGCGTGAAAGGAAATTTTTGAAGGAACCATGGATTTTGAAGCTTAAACCTACAAATATCACAACTTTGTATGCCATCTGTTGTCATGTTCTGCTTTTGATAAGTCATCTTTTGATCTAGTCTTGCATTTCTATTTCCTTCCTTTTTAGGAGGGAGTGTTTTTCTTTCATCTGCTTTTGCAGCAGTGGTTGAAGAAAACAATTGATGCTTCTGTCTCTATTGCATATAAATAATGGTGCTTTTGGTTTTTAATCTTGTGTTTCAGTTGTATAACATTGCCACAGTTGTTTGCTCAAATTAATGCTCACGTTTATGTAGAGACACTGGATAATGCTCTACACTCCAATTGCCTCTTCTCCTTTTTCCTCAGTAATAGACTTGTTTGCAGTTACCTCTGTTTTATTTGATTCTGATTTGCTGGAAGCTTTGCATTTATGATGCATAAGACAATAATACATCTTCCCAGACACATTCAGTTGTTAAAGCTATTTACAGATGAAAAGTAATCCTATCTGTGTATTTTTTGTCTTGAGGGCTCCAGCATGGAATGCATTATGCCTTCTCTTGGATACCCTTAGGTGTATTGTATCCTTTTTCTCTGCTAATGTTTCATGTTCTTTGCCTATAAACTTCAAATTGCTGTTTTTACGTGGTGAATTAGCATCTTAACGTTTTTAATTTGTCAAGTACTTGTGCAGGTGAGCTTTAGAGTTTCTTTATCCTATTTCTGAGTTTGATTTGGTTGTCATTTTTCAGGATAAGAGATTGCCGTTATTGCAGAGAATAACTGAGTTATATGTTCGTGTGATAATTATGTCTGGACTTATTGAAGGCCTCCCTGATGCTGTTGCACTCAGGTGTCTTGCACGGGTTCCTTTCTATCTCCATCCCAAGCTAGAAATTGTTTCTCAGTTCCTGGCGAGCTGCCATTTGCTAGCACTGAACTATTCAAAGCTCGAGAAGAATTAAACTCAACTGAGGAGTTTTTATGTGTGTGCGCATTTGAGCCGGACAATTTATGGCAGCTATATGATCCTCTGCATGACCTGTGGATTACTCTTCCAGTTCCTCCCATCAAACATTAGGCATCTTGCACACTTTGGTGTTGTCTCCACTGCAGGAAAGTTGTTTGTACTTGGTGGTGGCAGTGATGCATGTGGATCCTTTGACTGGTGATCAAGATGGAAGTTTTGCTACTGATGAAGTCTGGTCATTACAATCCTGTCACCCGCTGCTGGGCATTGTGTGCATCCATGATTGTTCCTCGTGCAATGTTTGCATGCTTGCGTGTTCGGATGGAAAGATAGTTGTTGCAGGTGGTTTCACCAGCTGCAGGAAGTCAATCTCTAAAGCAGAAATCTATGATCCTGAAAAGGATGTTTGGGTTTCAATTCCTGATTTGCACCATACACACAATTCTGCATGCTCAGGAGTGGTTATTGGGGGTAAGGTTCATGTGTTGCACAAGGGATTGGCTACTGTGCAGGTTCTAGAAAGTGTAAAGCAAGGTTGGAGTTGGACAGTCCATGAGTATGGCTGGCTTCAAGGTCCCATGACGGTTGTTAACGGGAAGCTTTATATCATGATTCATGGCCATGGCCTCATCTACAAGCAGGAAGGAGAATCGAGAAAGATATTTGTTTCAGCATCAGAATTTCGTAGAAGAATTGGTCTTGCGATGATTGGGGTGGCAGGAGATATTTATGTGATTGGAGGAGTAATTGGTCCGGAGAGGTGGAATTGGGACATTAAGTTGCTGTCGGATGTTGATGTTCTGACTCTTGGAGGTGATAGACCAGTTTGGCGTCAGGTTGCTCCTATGACTAGGTGTAGGGGAACCATTCTTGGCTGTACTCAGCTGAGAATTTAGGCTGTTCCTTGTATCATGATTTGGATTTGTTCTTTACTAGATGAGATCCTGCCGTGAAGGCTTGGCATCAATGCCTCAAAGAAGGGAAGTGTGCTTTATTGCCAGTCACCCTCTCGTGAATGTATAATCTGTGTCGAATTTCTGTTGATGGTTCTTCCTGGTTGAATTTTCCGATAGTTAACCTTTGCCAAATGTCACATTTTAGTCATTGTAATATGAGAATACATGTGTTAGGAAGAAGAATGTGATCACATTTTATTTGTTTTTGAAAGTCTTGGGCACTTTTGGTAATCGGTGCTTGAACGATATTATTTTTGTTGTTCTGGCTGATTCTTTTGCTTCTTAAAGAACCTCTAGTAGTCGTATGTTATGCGCTTTGCTTCTTTTTTCCGTGATTGTCATGGAGTCAATCGCTTTATCGATAAACGTGACCTCCTGACATTCAACTCGCAATTCTCATTGTTGGATATGCTATTAAAATGGATATGCTTTTGATGGGCTTTTGCCCCTTGGGCTCAATTAAAATGTGTTGGACGCCAAATAAATTAGCTTAAGTGGGTTTGTCCACTGATAGGGCAATTCTGTGTTACGGGTCGAATGCAGGCAGCCCGTAGCATCTTGCCAGGCAGTCGGAGCAGTAAAAAATGTGGGATCCAAATGGACGATGGTCAACGAAACCGTGAGGCGGAAATGGCTCCGGCCCAGATAGCAGTCCATCCCATCCAGCAATCTGTGGCCGTCGCCGTCGGGCCTTCAATCTACCGCGCAAGTTAAGATTCACATTTCCTTAAGATGGGTTTCTCTAGGAATCTTTTTTATCTTTTATTTTCGTGCATTCGAAATTAATCCATATGTGCTGTAGGTGTTTGATATTTTGTCTCTTCGAGTTAACAGCAGCTGTATGTTTACAGTTTATCCCTGTTGCCTTAAGCAGTGATGGTCTATTTGTTTGTTCTGCTGGCAAATTCAGCGTTGTATAAGTGGTGATTACTGAAGGATTTTGCGGAATACAAGCTTCAATCAACAAGAAAGGTGCTCCAATTCTTTTTCACCTTCGTAGCATCACTACTAGCCTGGTCTGTCATTTTTCGTAAATTTTCTTCATCTTGTACTGTTTGTTTACGCGGTAAAATTAAGGTTATTACAATTTTGATATCTAGTAACCATTACTTCTAGTTAATAATAGAATCCCATCCTATATTACTCTGAATTTTGCATTCCTTGTTGCATTTTTAAGAAGGGAGTGGTATAATAAACTAGGAAGTGAGTCAGGGCATTTTTGCAATCATTATTCATAATTATTCATAATGAGGATGCAGTCGATGGATGGTGGGCATTCTCCGCTGGTTTGAAATATATGTGGGCATCAACAAGGAAAACAATGGACTGCAATGCTGACCGCAATGGCCCAATTAACGAACCTGCTGGCTACTACGAGCCAATCGTGCCTATAAGCGTGGCACCTGACCTTTTGTATGTTAATAATGATTTGCGGGACAGGTGTGTGTGGCTGCAATGAGAAAGTGGCAAATTTTTAATAACGGTCTTTTACTTTTTTACGGTTGAATTGGGAACTTAAGTTGGACGGGCTATAGATAATACACATGCACAATGAAGAAAATAGTGATCAAGAACGTTTCCAAGTTGGCCAAGGAAAGGTTGGGAACGGAAAAAAGAAAATCTCATATGCTACTTGTTTGCACTTTGCATAAAGAAAGACCCCTTTGCTAAAGTGTGCTTCTTTTGAGGGATGAAGTTTGTGGCCTTGTGGGGGCACACAAAGCAGTAGTATGATGCTTTTGCTTTTGAGGGGGAAAAAAAATTGCACTCTCTGTGCACTTGGTTTTTTTTTCCTGAAAAAAAAAAGACAATAAATATTAAAAAAAAAAATTTTTTGTCACTTGTTACAAGAAAAAATCATATGCATATCCTTAACAATGTTTGAAATAATATCCTTTGTTTTTCGCTTACTCTTTTACACAAATTATGCATCGATTGATAATTGTTACATTTCCTGCAATGAACCTCCTTGTGATATTGTTGAATTTAATTTGAATATTAACACAAATCAAGTACAGTACTGACAACGAAAAAATTTGTGTTCCGCGATGCGGCCCCCCGCGGCGGGGGAGGGAGGCGGGGGGGAGGGGGGTTTGTTGTTCTGTGATATAAAAAAATTAAGGAGGCGTTTTGTTCAAATTACTCAATCACTATCACTATGGGTATCATTAATCCTATTATGAGTATGGGTTTTCATGATTCCCCCCAATATGTTTGGTTTAATAATGGAATTGGTATCATTATAAAAATACTTGTTTGGTTTACTGTAATGACTTTCAAGTAAATTTAAAAATTTTAAATCTTTATTTATGATATACATATTTTTTCGATTTTTTTTTTATATCTTTTTAAAGAAAATTGCTAAAAAGATTTCTTCAATTTTAAATATAACCATAATCTAATTTGAGTTTTATGCAAATGATAACCTTAAAAAAATCATTTTTATTGTATTAATAGAGAGTATTATATATCTTTGATTTTTAGTTCAATTTTTTATTAAAAAAATTTATTTAAAAGAATTTTTATAAAAATTTTATAAAGTATTAATAAAAAATATTCAAAATCAAAAGACAAGAGAGAGAGAGAGAGAGAGAGAGAGAGAGAGAGAGAGAGAGAGAGAGACAGAGAGAGAGTATATTAGGGGTGTGTATAACTTAAAATATATGTATTTTTTAAGTGGGTGTATTTTTGACTTTAATAATAAGGGGTAATGGGTTTGATAGAATAGTATTTTGGAGGGAATCGTTAATACCCCAATTAATCACTATCATTCCCATTGAATGATAGTGATAGTTGTTTAATAAACATCAACAATGAGTATCATTACTTATGATACCCATTCCCCTCCTTAATTCCCCTAAACCAAACACCCCCTAAAATCAAGACGCCCGTTTCAATCATGAAATACTGCACTTGGGGGTGAGTGAACGAAAAAAAGACGAACTTTGTTAACGTCAAAATCAATGCACGCCATAACATAAGTGGGCCATGATTGTTGCCCTCAATTGTTCGATATATCTATGGCTGCGTTTGTTTTTTTGGAGGTTTTTTAAAAATAATGACTATAACAGTTTTAAAATTTCTAAAAAGTATACTTTTGAAAAACATCAATAAACAAACAAAGCCTATATATCCGGGTGTCCAATCAAAGGACTTCATCTTCAAGGTGGGGTCCTTGAATAACTGTAGCTAGAACTTTTAACGAGACGAATCTAGTCAAATACTCTCTTTTCATATTCTGTTCATTTAATAACAAGTAGGTTCAATTTAGCTAAATTATTAAACGAATTAATATGTGTCTAAGCTCGGCTTGTCAAATAAAATAATAAGCTCGAAATCGAATTTGAATTCAGCTCGTTTAACACAAACGAATCGAGTTCGGTTCGTTTAACACAAACAAACTGAACTCGATCAAACTCGATTTTTTATTCAATCGAACCAAGTTGGATTGAGTTCAAATGTTTTTATTCTAGGAATAATGTGAAAAGATATTAATACTCATATTCGCAAACACAAACAGTATTTGTGTTTGTTCGTTTAATAAACGAGCTTAATTCCTTATTTGAGTTCAGTTCATTTAACTATTCGAATGAGCTGAATTCGAACTTACACAAGCCGAACCTACTTGTGTTCGTAAATAACTTAGTTCATTAAAAGTTATAGCTACCTATAGTAGTGTGGATATTACTGGTACTACGAACATGAAGAAAAGTGAAAAAGAATTACATTAATCGAAATGTTTACGTCAAACAAGGCGCGCCAATCACGGGAAGAAATTCTCTCGAGAATATTACTCTTAGTTAGTTCTACTATGATGCTGGCAAAAGGATAAGGTTGGACGGAAGTTATCATTGAAGCAATAAAACAAACAAAGGCTTGCTGTAGAAAAGGAGGATCAAGGAAGTGAAGGAATCAAATCATGATCTGTGTGCTGCAGCTATTGAGAATGTTATTTTCTTAATCTCATTATTTTCCTTTTGCTCTTTTCAACCCGTTCATGGTAAACGTAATTCAGCTGATAGTAAAGAAGCGAATTTTGCCTTAGGGCTAAAAAATGTAGTGATGTAGGAAAATGATTTGCCTCTATGATTCAGGATACCTCACAAATACAAGAAGGGTCGGTGGCCTCGGTGTAATTACTATAATTGGTTATCATCAATACATACATGTTGATTTTCTGGGGAAAAAGATAATATCATATTCCGCTTTCTTATTATTGAGCGAATAAAACTATGTCGATCTTTTTTAACATATTGGCAAAGGTTTATGCTTTCGTTTAAGATTCTTACAACTTACAAAAAACTACACTGCACGTATTTTGTACTTCATAACCTGGGTGGAAAAGTCACATGGGTTGAAATTCATGGGCCTTGACTGGTCTAAATAATAAAAGTCACAGCAGCCCGATTAATCTTTGCCTTTTACCTTTTCTTTTCCCTAGTCAAACAAGTGGATAAGCATTACAACAAAGAATTTTATTTATTTATTTAAAGTTTTGCTGGCATAGGATCAAGTACCAGTAAAGAATTAACTTCACGTGGGTTAACTTCGCACCGAGAGTCAGAGCGATTAAATATTCGCGTTCGAAAATAGGGGTTCATTACTGTGAGGTTAGTGGTCACAGGTGTGTGAGTGCGTGCACGGATGGAGAGGGCCGGAACAGAGGAGAGTTATGACTGAAGGATTAGATGGCAACTGCTGCTGCAGTCCACACGCACTCACTCAATAAAATTGGTGCACTATTTGAGTTTTGGCACAATTGACAATGCTGAGCCAAATTACGATCACACTATGACGTATTTTTTAATAATTTTGACAAATTTAACGTTAAACATTACTAATATTTTTAATATTTATACTTGCAAGATTTACAGCAATCTTAGTTAGTTAGAATTTCCACACCTTAGACAATTATCACACAAAAACACAGCAGAGTTTCTTCTTACCGTTTTCCATTGTCAAACCTTTATTTCACTTTCTTTCTTTTAAATTTTTTTTTTTTTTGAGTTATTACCCTTGCAGCACCAAGACTGTAACTGTCATCACTAACTTTTTTTATTTTTTTTTCCCTCCTTTTTTGGGACTTCTTAAAACTTTCCTATTGTTTTAAAAAGCCACAAGATCCGTAGGCTGTTGCCGCTTGGCCGCCTCACTTTCCCCACTTAGCTGTCCCACTTCGTCTGCAAGCTGCCAAGCTTTGGCGATTTGCAAAAATAAAAAACTTTCTGAGAAACTAGTAATCAAAGCCTGAAACAATTCAGCACCACCATTTCTTAATAGTACATAAGCAGCAAAAGATTTCCATTTTTAATTTTCATTGGTGATTCCTGGTTTTAGCCTGATATCTTCAATCAAACAGCTCTGTGGTGTTATATGGAGCCGGTCGTTGTTTTTTGATGAAGAAGCAAGATCACTAGACTAAAAAGATTAGAGATGCATAAGAATCTTGAGCTATAGCTTTTGACTATCGGTTTTCAAACATGGAGGCCACAGAGGTTTAGGAGAGCACTTTTCCAAAATTGTGCATATTTTCCAACCTGTCTCTTTCCGGGATTTCTGATTAACCTTTTGTTTTTTGGAAAAGAAGAAAAACAAAAAAGCCCACTTTTTTATTCTCTTTGGGAATGGAGCTTTAAGAAGTTGAAGTTTTTCTTGCTGTCTGAACTATACATAAGTGCTCCAATCTAACACTGATACTCCTTATGTTATGATCTAACTAACTGGGCTCTTAGAAATTTGCATTTGGGTCTGTTTCCTCCATACTAGATCTTGATACAGTTATATTTTGGTTTTGTAAGCTCTGTTGTAAAACTGTTGAAGTTTAGTTTGCGGTTGTGATGCTGAGGAATAGATCTAGGGCGACGAGTAGCAAGCAAGCTCTCATGACTGACTGCGGCTTTCTTGCTTCTCCCACCTTCCAAACTCAAAATACTTCCTTTTCATCATCTTTCTTGGGTTCCTCCCCGAGGGTTTTCAATGGCTTCTTGTCTAGAAGCCTCTCTGATGCTGCTGAGACTGCAGCGAGCCCAACTTCAATTCTTGACAACAAGCCATTCTCCAATTTTGTCAATCCATTGGGGTACGATAAATATTTGCTCAAATCTACTAATAATTCTTTATTACAAAACAAACACACGTATGAGACGGTAGATGGGGTTGGACTTGCTATTCTTGATTCTCTGATCCATGAGAAAAATGAGAGCAATTTGTCTAAGCCCAACAGCAAGATGGTTTTGTTTGGAGCAAAGCTAAAGGTTCAAATCCCTCCTCTTCCTTCCCCTACACTTTCTCCAGTTGCCACCCCAAAATCTCCAGCAGATTTTGGGATCAAGACCAGGAATTCACATTTGTTGGGCTATTTATCTGGCTTTGGGTCTCCGAATTCTTGCATCAGAGGAAAGGATTCTCCTATGAATTTGGCAGAGGGGCTGTCTCTGAGTGAAATGGAGCTGTCTGAGGACTATACCTGTGTGATCACTCATGGGCCTAATCCCAAAAGGAAACATATATTTGATGATTGTGTAGTGGAGAACTGCTGTGGAGTCGTCAAATTGTCTGACTTGGAAAAAGAGAGTGGTTTTTCAACTAATTATTCCACTTCTCTACCTGTGAATTTTTTGGAGGGCTGCAATTCTTGCAAGGACAACCTTGGAGATAACAAAGATATCTTCATGAACAGGTTAGTACCAATTCCTCGATAGGAAAAATGTAGGAGATTTTATTAAACGTGGGCCAATTAAATCAAAAACATATCATCAATTTAAATCATTTCTAGCATTTCAATAAAGAATTTCATGAGATTTTACAAAGTTAAATCTCAAAATAGAAAAGGGTAATTATTGGAATGTCAATGATTGTTTACAGGTCGAACAGCTGTATTGCATTGTAGTAATTTTAGTGTTGTTAGTGCACTATTATGATGGTAATAATGCCATGTCTCCACTAACTTAAATAAGTATCATTTGCAGAGGTGAGAAAACCATTTGCAGTCATGAATGCCGCTGCCATGAGATGCTTGTTGAGGGAGTGAAAAATTTGGAGGTGGAAGATGATTTCATGACTTAAAAAGTATGAATCAGTACATTACTCTTTAAGGTTCTACCGAGGATTTAGGCTTGCGTAGGGGATTTATGAGGGGGGAAAAGAAGAATTGCTAATTTTTTCCAAACTAAGAATGTGATTACCGATAATTGGCGAATGAAATATGGATATGACCTAAATACAGGGACCAATTATTCTTAAGGTGTTATGTTGTATTCTTGGGATGGTAGTTCTTTGTTTTTGGTGGCTCTCCCATCACCGCTCCATTGCACTTCATAAAAATAAATAATAATAACGCCTTACAAGGATATGAAGGTGCAGGGAGATGTTGTAAAAACTTGGTGAATGAAACTATATCCGATTTGATTGCGTCTGTAATTTAACCCGAGTTTTTGGCATTCGGTGGGCGATGACGTGTGACTGAAAACTTGCATTACCATTATTCGTTTTTTTTTCCCTTATCAATTGCAATTATGTCCCAGAGGGTGATAGCTCCGTCTGTGACGGTTTTTGTATTTATTTGTAGAATTTATTTTCTGTATCCTGTTGCTTAAAATCTATGGCAACTAAGATATTTTAATCGAAAATTGATTCCGTAAGCGGAATCATTGCAGT
This sequence comes from Mitragyna speciosa, assembly GCA_024721245.1. Classification (NCBI taxonomy): domain Eukaryota; kingdom Viridiplantae; phylum Streptophyta; class Magnoliopsida; order Gentianales; family Rubiaceae; genus Mitragyna; species Mitragyna speciosa. The sequence continues at coordinate 280,423 of JAMWEH010001349.1, read as the reverse complement.
TTTTTTTAATGGTTTGTCTTTTGTACCAAAATAAAAAGATGAGTGTCTTTTACGATGATCCAACTAATTTCTACGTAATAATTAATCAGGTAGGTAATATCGAGAGGAACAATCAAATTAAAGTACGCATCTTAGTTGGTAGGCAAGAATGGTTTACTTTTGGAATCGTAGAGCTGTTCTGTTATTTGTACTTTAGCTTACTAAAACACGGAATTTAAACCAAAATCTAAGGCTCTGTTTTATTTTGAGATCAGAACAAGAAAAAAATTGTTTCACGCTTTCAGGACAACTGTTTTGAGGAAACTTGGTTGTATGAGGAATTTTTGATTTAGTACTCTAATTTGGGAGTCAAAGGCCAAGGCCAGTGCATCCTTGATTTAGATTACCCCTCCCTCCTCTTCTGCCTTCTACCCTACTAAGAATTCTTGTTTTAGATAAGAGTCTGAATCTTATTTCTTACCTCTTTGTTACGTTCTTTTATTCTATATCCTTTGCATTTCACCGTAATTTCTTCAACACTTAACAGCCAATGCTAAAGTGAAAAAAAAAAAAAAAAATTCTACAAACACGACGCAAACGAATATCAGCTACCCCTTACACTTTAAAGTTATAATAATAATAGTAATAAATGGAAATTCATTAGTCACGAAAGGATGATTTGTATGCGAGATTCCTTTTTCAAATGTAAAGATAAACAAGCAGGCATCCAACTTTTGTAACTGCATCACGCAAAGAGAATCCATCCTTTTCCTGTCCAGTGTACCCATGCCTCATTTTAACTTTCGGTTGCACAGGCGGCACTCGTAACCTGTATATTGTCGCAAACGCTAACAAGGAATAAGCCAATTTGCAGGAAGCTCACGACACACGTCCGAAAGTTTTTTGTCCCCGACATTAAAGTAGTCTTTGGTATCTAATGTGAAATAAAAAAGTAACCCAAAAATGAATTTTCCAAATTTGTTCAATTATTCTTTTAAGACGTTTTATCCAAACAAAACAATTTTCCATGCACAACACTCCCAACCAAAAGGGAAAATTTTATAATCCCCAGTGTTCTTTCTCCTGTCTCCATTTTTTTTTTCTTTTCTTTACTTTAATCCCAACTACTTCACCTAGGATTGCTTTTAAACCAAAGATACCTAGCAATTTCAAGGCTAAAAAACCACGCAACATTACGCAAGCTCTGAATAATGTCACAGACATTATAACAAATTGATTACCATGCCACACAAAATATCAATGCGATTTTAATAAATTGATTACCATGCCACACAAAATATCAATGCGCGTAACATAATGTCGTATCAACTCCTGGGAGTGCAACTATAACACTGAGGGTACGCTTGATTTGTAGATTGAAATCGAAATGATAATTATTCATTTTGAAATTAAAATAAAATTTTTTATTCTAATATTCTTGCTTAGTTAAATGTCAAAATCATAATCATAAACATTTACTTGTGAATGATTTATAGTTCTAAATTATCTAATTTTGTTAATTAATGAATAAATAATAATGTCTACTAATAGTTTATCATAACAATAATTTATTATAACAAAATAATTAAAAAATTAAAAAAAAATCAAAGTTGTAAAATTTTTAAAAATAATTCCGATTCCCTCCAATTCCCAATTCTCATTCTCTCCAACCAAACAGCTTATAAAGGATTCATTTCGATTCTTGATTTCGATACCCATGAACCAAACAGCCCTGACAATTCAACATTTTAATAGGACTGAAAACAACAACATAAGAACCAAGGATCATTACTAATCACTAAGTACAGCATTACTCGAGTTCAAACTGAAACAGCAGGTAAAACAGCCAAAACGAAATAAACACACAACTTGCAGACTTTGAAAGCCAAGACACATAGTAAAACTGTCACACAAAAGGAAAGTGCGGTGCAAGAGAGCTTAATTCAGAATTGGCTTGCTTATCATTCTTCATCCATTAGCTCGAACAACCAGCACTGTTACCCAAAAAAAAGGCAGAAACGTAATTAGCAACAGTTTAAAAGCAAAGGGCATGAGCCGTTGCAAAGAAAATGAAGATCAATTAAATTTTACCTCTTGGATAGCCTGGCATGATCAACCATCTCCAAATCACAAATGGTCACTAAAAGAATATGGTGCAAACCCACTTGCAAAGACTGATAACTAACCAGCCTTGTTGTACAGGGTATCAAAAGGGATTGACTCTAAGCTGAAAAGGAAGCAGAGCAGAAGCAGAAATCATCTAATCCTACTTCCCCTTCCCATTTTTCTTTTTCAAAAACCAGAAAGAATGGTGAGGGGCAACCGCATCTTTGCAAAGCAAAGATAATGAGTTAGATCCTATTTGACAAAAAAATAATAATAATAATAAAGAAGATGAGAATTATGGCGGAGAGACAGAATTGCAGCCATTCAACTCAACTATAAAAGCCTACGGAGTAAGAAGCTTATCTAAAAGGACTATCAAGTCAAGCAGCAGAACATGACACTTCATGTACTACATAGGATGGTGGATTATGAATGAAGGCAATGATGATCAAAGTGGGAATAGAACAAGTCCTATGCAGTAGTGAGTCTGATCTAATTCAGACTATAGTATGCACAAAATGTAACGAAGCCAAGAAACTACTCTACCTAAAAAGAGTCATATAAGAATGAACAATACTGTGAGGAAAGTATACTGGAGGGTTTAAAACCATCCTTCATGGTACAGGAATATAGTCTCCTTTGAACCAGACAGACAGTTGAACTGTAAGCTTCACATTTTGATTTTTTGTATTAAAAGACCACCATCAACCATTTCCGCATCCGATTGCCATTCATGGAATTCCTCCGGCTGCTGTCAATATATTCTGCACCAGCTTACATCCGTTACCTAGCTCCCAAACTATAACACCATGTCCGACCACAGAAATAGCATCAACCTATAAGATTGACACATCTGGAGATAGTCGACCAACCAGCTACCGATGCTCTTGCACCACAAACACCACATAGAGCTATTTATTCACTGTACATACATTCTAGAATCTACCAATAACATAGCTACCAAAGAAAATTAACTTGATTATTTACAGGAGCTGCACATGCTCCCAGTATTCTTTCATTCATCAGTTAGATCGAGATTGAGAATGCGACGAAGAGTCTCAGTCGCCGAGTCAACACTAACACCAACACCATCTTCAAACAAATCGCCAGGGGATGGGCTACGTTCCCTGGAAGGAGAAGCAGGGGCAGACTTGGCAATGGGGCGAAACTCAATATCAGAGGAGGAGACTGCAGTGGGCAAGTCAAGCGAAACAGTCCTTTTCTGGCGGAGAGAAAACTTGGGTATGGGCAGAGAACTAGGAGGGGGCGAGTTGGAGTACGCAGGACCAGCCCAGCGCTCAGAGAAATTAAACTCACCATTAAAAGAACCACTCAACTTGGTACAATCAAGACCAGCTTTCAGTTTCATTGGGATCGGAATCGCATTACTTTTGGCCCTAATTTTCGAATTCTTAGCTTCTTCGAGGCGAGAATTAACTCCAGGCGGAGCTGTTTTGGGGGAAAATGAAGGGGACAGTGCCCGTTTGGTAAGGGGAGTAGAGACAGGGGTGGGAAAAATACCCGATCCGGATTGAAAAGTCCGGCAGTTAATCCCCCTAAATTCCTTGGACGGAGGCGAATCAAACGATCCAACTCGCCCAGGTCCATGACCCTTACTTCTGCTATAGTACTGATTCCGATGCTGAGGGACAACAACAAGCGTCTCCATATTCTATTTCTGGTTTTACTACTACTACTACTAATCTATGAATAATCTAAAAGAGATCCGTCAACTAAAGAAGCCACTGATACCAGTAGTTTGGAGGGGGAAAATTTTTTAAAAATACTAAAAAAAAAAAAAAAACTTAGGGCTTTAACGTCTGAAATGCTAAGAAAAAACAGAAGCTTCTAGATCTCCGCCATAACCACCAGAATCTGAGTAGATAAGCATCAATTTCCAGAATCCCAAACCATACATAGAACATGTATTTCTCTCTAATATTTCTCTCTCTTCACTCGCTTCAGATCTACACATTTCCCAAAAAAAAAAAAAACAAAAATCAAAATCACAACACAAAAATCAAACGTCTGATAATATAAAATCAGAAGCTAGAGAAAATTACCTGACGATGAGTTCAGTTGAAATATATAGTCGGAGTAAACTGTTACTTTGAGAGTGAGATTTTGTTTTCTTTTTTTTTTTTTAAGTCTTGGGTTTGGGTTTGGCATCTATATATAGATATATATAGATGTCAGGTGATAGTTTGTTCTTTTGGTTTGGTATAAATCACAACGACGACGCCATTGGACGTTCAGCCTCTGAGCTTTTTTAAATGAGGGGGAACATAAAAAAAAAACTGAAAAAGAATACCCCGGATGTGAAATCACTCTCAGTTGTAATTAAATGTGATCTCTCACGTACTTACTGACTGTGGATGCTTTTATGATTTTTTTGTTTTACGGAATTACCCCTGATCCTGATCTCTAGTTACTGATATACCCCACTGACACCGACCTTTGGTTGTTGATAAAGTTTCAATTGACCATTTTGCCTTGAAAGAGAGTGGATAATTACTACTCTTTCGAAACTGTCAGTAAACAAAAAATTTTAAGGACTAATATAGTTTGGACAAAAGCACTCAAAATATATATATATATATATATATATATATATATATAGTTTTGACAAATTTTGTGCTATGTTAAGCATTTTATTTTGAACAAGAAAATTAAATCTAAAACTTTTAAAAAAATTTTCAGGTACTAAATCTTTTATTCTTATATAATTATAGACATTGAGTTATTTTTTATTTGTATAAACTTAAGTAACTTATTGTTATTACTTTGGCTCTTAAAATGATTTTGAGTTTGCCAAACTAATTTTGATGGGGTTAGGTCAAATTATTACCCTGTCATCCTTTAGAGATAACAAATTAAGCAACAATTATGGATATTAAATGTTGAGAATAAAAAGAAAATAAAAACTGCTTTTATGGATATTAAATGCTTTCTCTTTATTGCTGGTTGTATACCATAATAAGCATTAATCATTGATATTAAAACAATGTAAAACGTGAGCCAAGTAGCCAACCTTAATCCTTGTCACTGACTCACGTTTGCAAAAAGAATATCTAGAATCTTATCACTAAATCATTCAGATTTAATTTAGGATTAATTAATTGTATAAGTAAAATTCTATTTTCAGTGCATAAAAGATTAATAGCCGTGAGGAACTGAGGGTTTAAATCGTCAATGGACGGGCTTCTAGTGGGTGGTGGGCAGAAAGGTAACTGCCGAGCAGACATATCGGACCCATAAAGACCAGGCCTTTCCGTTAGCTCACGCATTTGGACAAAAAGTTAGTACTAGAATAGTAGAGTTGGTGCGTCCTCTGCCGTTTTCTTTCAAGCAATGCTGTAGTTCACAGCCCCCGTATCACAGGTGTCGATTTTGAATTGCTTGACCAATCCTTTTAAACAGCAACCGGTGATTAAAGCCGGCGACCGGAGGAATGAGTCATATCTCTCTAGTATCAAGTAATGGTAATTAGCAATCTGAAAATGCAGTTAATGGAGCAGGAATGTTGTGATTTTGACCCTTTTTTTTCCCCGATGGCAAGAGAGCCCCTGTTCAATATTGCCACTTTAATTTGATTGTACTAGTTTGCTGCCTTCATGCGACGTCTATCATTAGATTTCATACTCTTAGTTTTGTATTTTAAATCTCATGCTAATCTCTAAATTAGGAGCCTATCCTAGAGGCTTTTTTTTTTCCCCCCCCCTTCAATCATCAACAGTATCGTGTCCTATTTTTAACCTCCTTTATGGGAATGCTAATTGGACTAAATTAGTATCAAACCGCACCATATTAATTTTTTATGGAAGGAAAGATTTAAACTCCTAACTTCACGTCTCACTTAATTTTTAAAGACTTGGTGGTAAGTAACCCGACTAAGTTGGGTTGGTTCCTATGTTAGAGGCATTGGATGCAGTATTTATGCATTCTCTATTTGATAAATATAAACATAGGTCAAAGTGAAGGAGGTGGACTAATAAATTAAATTTGTTTGAAACAGATGTTGATAATGTGTAACAACAAAAGATAGAAATATTCTACACACATTTATACACCTATAGAAAAATAACTTGAAATGTAAAAGGGTGGATATTGTCATTCTATATTATAGTACATGGTAACTTTACTTTTATGATTTTTGATTTTGTTATACCAAGAGCCTTGCAAAAGCTTTAAGGGGATAATTTTATATCCATCTCAAATGTATTTCCTAACAATCAGTATGCGCTTCAATCAGTAAAAGAATCCCTTCACTGCACTTAAAAGGCATCCAGTCCAGTACACAAGTATTATGTGCAATGAATGCGCTCAATTGTTTTTTTTTTTTTTTTATAGCTTATAGTTTCCTGGAAAGCATGTACCAATTTGGTAGGGCAATTTTCTATTATATTATCTTTTTTTTTTATTAGTAACAATTTTTTCTTTATTTAATTTATTTCACAAACAATAATTAATGCACTCAAGTTGGAAAACAACTAGTGCCACGCAAAGTTTATAAGGCAACTGCCCTAACATGTATTTGTTTAATCATACATCCTGGAAGTCATTACTCATCCAATGATGCGAGAATTAATCATATTACTTTTTTTTTTTTTTTTTTGATAAAAGGGGTCAAGTGGATGACGTTTATATCCCTATTATCCCCATTGAGCAATTATTTATTCCAATAGTGCAAGAACCCGGGCGTTTCTTTACTGTTCATTGTCGGCAGCAGAGGAGACAATCAAATCTCTTGTTTTAATTTTTTGTCCTTTTTCCTTTGTCTTAAGGAAGAAATTGAAGCTAGAAGGCAGGTATTGCTGGATACTTGCCCATAAACAAATGCGGTGCTGCAGAAACGGTTAAAAATGCAATCTCTGATGGACTTCTTTGAAGAGAGAAAGCTTCCGATTCGTGGACTGGAAATTCTACCGATGATGTTGGACGCCCAAGATTATAGAACCCATAATGGTCCATTCCCATTCGAGAGCATGAATGAAAATGAACCCCAAGTTCCGGAAATACTGATTGTCATAGGAATGTTTCAGCTTCTAACAAAAAAGCCCAGATTCTACTGTCTAACCGAGTCCATTTTCAAACCCAACTATTATGTTGTGTTTATTCGGGCTACCATCCAAAAAGAACAGTGGAAATAAGTCCATATATATATATATATATATATATTTCACCAACAGAAGACACACAGGAAAATAAACATATAGATGTCATTGGTACTGCCTTTTATCCAAAAGCCGACGGGCGAAACAAATGTAAGCAATTGCCCTGAAATGATTTGTGCGGAAACGCGTTGAACATTCCGGCTGTTACCATCAGCAATTCATTTTCTCTCCCCATTCATACCAATGAAAACGACCACCCAACCACAAAGCATTGGAAAATGGTATGAAATTTTATAGACTCAACCTCATCCTTACTGCTATCTTTTACGTACATAATTATTACACACACTTCGTAATAAAGACAGGACAGCAGCAATTTCCCAAATGTAAGTAATAGACGACGGTACCTGCATTTTGTACTGGATGCAAAATTTGTGTTATCCTGGAGATCAATTAAGAGGTTGGTGGCCTTGTTGAGCACGGGGTGCCCAGACGTGACAGATGACAAGATGACTGACTTTCATATATCTTGCAGATTGCGTGATTTTAGTTTCCGGATGGACCGTGTTACGTTTGCTAAAATGGAAGCGGCCGATGGCAGCACGAAACTTTTATTGACAGGATAAAATTCCAGTGGGTATAATTAGTGGTTTGTAATTAATCGATCAAATGCCTATGCCGATCACGGGTTTTTGCCTAATTTTGTCCTTGGGCCTAAATTAGTAAATAACGACTAACTACCGTTAATGACTCACTTCATGCAACATTACACACAGGCTATGTAAAGTTCCAAAAAATTTCCTTCTTTGTCCTGCATGTGACCAAAAAAGGACCACGGTCAATCCTTGAATCCATTCGAGATTACACGACGAAAGTGGTCTAGCACTAGCAGCAATGATAAGGAAAATACGCTGGTCTTCCACTATTCGCGTCCAAATCACTAAGTCGGTAAAAGCAGGAATAAATTTACACGCCCAATTCCATAAAATATTCTACATGTCCATTTTAATTTATAAAAGTTTGTTTATTTCAAACCTCAATAACAGCCGCAAACTCCGACAAGCTGAAATTGAAAAGTTTGTTACGCGTATTTAACATTTTACGTTATCTATTAAGTGATATTTTTCTTGATTACCTCTGATTGAAAAGTAGATTCCGTTACGTTCAAAGTTCAAAGCTTAAAACTTGATTTACAACTCAAAGTATCATGGAATAAGTCACTATATTCTTCAAAAAACGATTTCCTGTGAATTCAAAAAAAAAAAAAACAAAAAACAAACAAGAATGTTTGTTTAATTAATTACCTTAAACTAATGGGATTTGGATTAACACATTTTGAATTTTTGTTAGTTATTAATTGTATCCAATAGTTGACATGAACTATTCAATTGGGTCAAATTATTAGAGGGTGTGTAGAGATATCTCCACTAATATAACAAAATCCAAATATTTTCTATATTTGTGGCTTTTTGAGAAATGACAGATGTAAAATCAACTGATATCTCCACATATATAACAAAATCTAAATATTTTCTGTATTTGTGGCTATTTGAGGAACGACAGATGTAAAATCAACTAAATTGTTCAAAAAGAAAAATTTTGTTCCTTTAAAATACATAAAGAAATTTTCATCCAACTAAATATATACATGCATGTAACAAAAATCTGAACGCCAATATGTGATAAATAATACTACCATATACTAGTTATTACCACACACACACACATGCACACATCTAAATTGAGAAGGTTGAGGGGATAAAATTGATGTTTTAATAACTAGTACAAGTACACAATTTAGGGATTCTACGGTGCCGTTGTCGTTGAGAGAAAAAATCTTTGATGGTAATAAAGCCAATCGTTTAAATTTAGGGGTTAAATATATATTTTTTAAATTTTTTCCTAGAACTATAAAATACCATAAAGGGAAGGTAGAGTTTTCCCATAATTTAAACTACGTAATCGCCTAGACATGATTAATTTATTCTAATTACTCGTTAATAATTGTGATTAACAAAATTCATGAGATAACCAACCATCGCTGCAATATTCGCCCCACAAAAGCAGATCAAACCAATTGTTATAACGTTTTGTACCCTTTTATTAAGGGTGGGAAGAATACGATCCAAATCTAAAACTTATATGCTTACATAAATTCCGAGGCAATACAACATCACTAGCCGTTTAGCGACGATTATATCAAAAAGATTACTCATTCATATCGGAATGATTAGTATGTATCTGGATATTATTATAATTGTGTACCATTCCTCTTAACTAATTTAATGTTATAGTGATTAGGAAATAGAAATAAATATATATAGTCAAATAGAAACTTCTTAATTACCGGAATATAGAAAAAGTGTAAAATTTTCCCATAGGTCCAATAAACTCTCCTCCCCCAGAGTACCTGACGACAAACAGGACCGTCTCTTCTTCTTTCTGCGAAGGATCTAATAATTTCGCAGCAATTCTTCCTCTCTTAACTCCAGTCACCCCATGCCCCATCCCCCATCCCCCTCGCAAACTTTCTTGGCAATTCTTTCACGTAAATAAAAACTGAGACTACTATACTTGGGCAGCAGATATTCAAATAGCTAGCTAAATCTTCTTTCCTACTCGGATAAATTGGGAGGTTTGCTGGGTTCTCGAACTCAAAACGGTTTCTTAATCAAGAAATTTCACTTGGGTTTCTTTTAAGTTGGTTGTTATTAACCATGAAAGTTCATCCGGCACCAAGGAAGAGGAACATAACTCTTCGATACGACATCGCATCAGCTCTTTCTCAAGCTAACGCTTTAGCTTGCAGGCAAAAGAAGCTCCGGAGGCTCCCTCACATCTTTGCCAAGGTTCTTGAGCTGCCCTTTCACTCCGACGCTGACGTGTCGATTGAGGAGACCGCCGATTTCCTCAAGTTCGTGGTTGCCACCGACGATGTCGGCGACGATGTCAGAGCCCATACCCTCGAGATCTATCCTGGGGTCACTAAGATTTTGATTCGAGAAAACGACGCCGTTCGTGGGCCGTTTGTGGATGAGTTGGAACTTGACTTGTGGAGGTTTCGGCTCCCCGCTTCCACTCGGCCGGAGCTGGCTACTGCGGCTTATGTAGATGGTGAGTTGGTGGTTAAGGTGCCTAAAGGCGTTGCTGAGGATGTTGATGAAGCTCAGGACGGTGATGATATTGGAGGAGGAGCAGGACAACTTGTCCTTGTACAGTAATTTACCCCCTTAAAAAAGTTTGCTCTTTTTTTTTTTTTTTTTTTGTGGGGTTCTTATAGTTATGCCTTTCGTCAGAGTTCAGTCTGGATCCTTTATCTTGGAACTTAATCAGTATGCTTTTATCCTTGAAATGAAAATATTATATGTTGCATAGCTCAGCTTTGTTCTGTTCATTCAGTTTTGGCCTTTCTTGGATTAAGATATGTTAACAATTTGCCTGAAATCTTCAAGTTCATCATAAACTATGTAATATTAATGAGTAAGGCTTGCTTAGATCAGGAATGGATGATGAGTTATTAGCATAAGTCGGTTATCAAAATAATCTGTCATCACAGTTACAGAAACCAATTTCCACCTTAATTTTGTATAGAAAGTGGCCCTTTTGGGTTTGCAGGGTATGCACCATAGTCGGATTGGGATTGCTGTCCTTACGCACTATTGATTATTTCGATGGAATTAACATCTCCTGGTTGTTAAATTTGCCTGGACGTATTGTTCCAACATCTCCATATTGTGTTCAGGACACTGATTGCAATTCTTCTTCCAAATTCTGATTAGGTCAATCCGGTTAAACATTCAAAAGCATGTGATGTGATTTGTAAGGTTGGCATTCTAGTTTAGAAATAGAATTCCTTAAGTGAGTGATGACTGATCTCAGTTCCAAGTGAAAAAAAGAAAATATGCACTTGTTAAAAACAAAGACGCAGTGGTTCATCTTGTTCCTATTTTTTGTTGCGAAATATTTTCCAACAATAGCGTTCCCCAGTAGTTGAACTGCAGATGTTTTTAACTTGGTGACGTACTGGGTGATCCATTTGCAGTATTATTCCCCTGCTTCTTGACGTGACACTCGACTACAAACTTGTTTCTTTTGTTCCAAGAGCACTGCTAGTGCCATGTGATGTATAGTTTTTATTGTAGAAAACAATGTAGCCTTTATCTTCCTGTAGGTCCTGTTGGAATGTGCCTGGGAGAAGTATCTACCTGTTTAGAGAAAATTGAGAGAAGGGGGAAAATGAGAATAAGAAGTATTTCCCTTTGTTTTAAGTTTCTCGTTGAAGGTGTTTTGCTTTGAGTATGATTGCTGGACTTATTGAGCTTGCATAATTTCCTATTTTGGTTGATATACTGTCTTGTTATTCGTGATTAAACTCCTTCCCCGAATTTGGCGTACTTGGATACAGATCTACCACATGAAGGGCAGAACACATTTAGTTTCAACAAATGTAGTCCTACCAAATGAACAGTTCCGATTACCTTTTCCAAATGAATCACAGAAGAGCAGGTCTTTTACGGTTGGAAATTTACACGTGATTCTTCGACAAGATATTGCAAGTTTTATACTAAAAATCGCACCTTCTTTAGAGAAATTAGCAAGTGAAGGGCAAATGGATGCAATTAAAATATTAAGGAAGTAAGGTTGAAATCAGGATATGTTCGAGTGGGAAAATGAATTTAACCCTTGAATGTGGGGAAAAGCCAGCAAATTGATACAATGATACTCCTTTTAGGCAAAAGGAAGAGCATTATCATGGTTGCACCACAGCTTTTTGTCTTCTGTGGAGTACCTTGTCTCCACCTCCCAGGCGGTAGTTCTGTTATTGTAACATTCTCGCAGCATATCTAAATTCCAGCAAATATAAGAGCGTATCAGTGTCTTTGAATGCAGCTCATGTGGGTAAATATTAGCATATGTAAATATCTAATCCCTGGCTTTAATGAACTGTTCTCATTTGTACTCGTACCTGTGAATGCATCTCCAAACTCTCATGTGTCTCTGTTTCTCTCCTTGCCACTCAAATTATTTTTGTTTATTAGCAATCAAATTCTGACTTGAGGAAAGTTGAGCCGACTTCTCCACGGGCTTGTATATTTCTGAGAGGTATATTCTCAATGTGGTTTGTAGGCAGAGAACGTGAAGAGACAAAATCTGTTGATCACTTGGATGTAGATTGTTTGTTTCCATAGCAGTTCTTGTGGTAAACACCTCAAACTGACAACTGCGCTGCCTCTCCCTTGATGGTTTATGCCTCTTCTTCTTGTTCTATCATCTTCGGCTTTTACTTTTTTATTTTTTGGGTTTTTTTGTGGAGTAGACGTTGGTCCCTTTGACTCTTGGTTTGTGTATCCTTTCTTACTTTAAATCGTTAGGGAGTGTGGGGTCTTGAATTTGTTCTTTACTTTTCTTTCGTCTCTGCCGATACCATTGTATGTGGTGGCTGCCCGTGCCCTTTCTATCTCTATGATGAGAAAAAGACAGGATCGTTTTAGGTTTTCCTCTCCCAAACTAAAAGCGTGAAGTGGGAAACAAAATGGGACTCTAGTGGCGAACATTAATATGTGAATTGTAGCCTGTTATTTATTATTATTTTTTTTTGGGAGAGAAGTAGCCTGTTATCTTTGATTTTGAACGAGGATGGATCATGAAATTTTTACATGTTATTTAACTTGTTTAATTTTTCAACCTTATAACGAAAAACCATAAGATTTTAGATTGAGCGGGTAAAAAAAACTAAAGAAAATAGATTCCTCATTTTCTTTTTTTCTCATGTCATCGTTTCTAAGCGTTCCCCTATTCTCTCACAAAATTCTTGATTGAATGTGGGGCATGAATTGAGGTGGAAAAGCAATCGGCCTTTATCTCGAAGATGAAGCAGAGAAAATTGTCGTCTTCGCCTTTGCAGATTATCTGACCTCATGTTCAACTAAAACTTAACGACGTGGACTACACAATCTTTCCTTTTCAAGCATATATTCCGATTATATCTTTTAGTTCAATACTCGTAGTTCCGTATTTGTATAATCATCAGGTCATTGAAGCCACCTGCCGCGAGAATATATGATCATCTCCAAAAAGGAAGAATTATATTCAGTCTGAAAAACAGATTGAACTGAAAATTTGGGAGCCGAAATTATAGCTATAATATTACAGTTTTTAAAAAAAATATGTTTCTTCTGGAATAAAACGTTCTAATGATTTATCGCTGACTACTACTATTTCATGCTTTTACGCCAAACGTGAACTTAAAGAACAAAAAAATGTCATGATGGTGTAAATTACCAAAATAATAATAATAATAATAAATTAAAAGTATTCTTTAGTAATTTTTTATTTTTGGAATTCTGAATTATTTCAATGACATGAGGTAACTCGCGTCACCAAGTATGATACTAAAGCAACTGTTGAGTTTATAGGTAAGTTATTGTTGCCTCGCATCGATTTTTTTTTTTTTTTTTTGAAAAATTGCCTCACATCGGTTTGGAAAAAGGAACAAAAAAGTAATTATTATACAAGTAAGAGTCCAAAACTTACTAATTTAAATTTTTGGGTCAAAGTTTTCGCTAGTCTTTTTGGTACATTCTCCTGCATTTCTTTTCCTAGCAAGAGATAACTCTTGTAGGTTTTTTTCCTCAACAAATGGTCCATGGTTGTTGTTTTGCAAGTGGTATCTGAGCTCATAGTTAACATATTGAGCAATTCGTTGGCAAGTGGTTTATTCTAGTATTGGATCGATAAATTGTTCTCCTCTTAGTGTTGGACTATGGAGAGTAAGGTTGAAAGTCTGGTTTATTAGTAACTAGAGAGGAGGTTAGCGTCCATTTGTAAATGGATGAAAAGTGATTTGCATTAGGTAGTAATGTGCGTTTGAGAGAGAGCTTGGTTTTAATTTGATGGTCTACTCATGGAGTGGTATACTTGTTTGGTTCAGGGGATATTTGTTGAATTTATAAGTAGGTTAGTGTTGTCCACATTATATATGTGGGGGACTAATACCTATTAGTTTAACATTTTGAGTCAAATTTGTATAATATATCAGGCCAAACTTAATGTATTGGGCCATTTTAGTGACTCTTCCGCCTTTTTTTGCTAATAAAAACAAATTTTGGGTAAAATTTATAGTCCAACTCGTATATTGGTGTTTTTAGTAGACTCTTTTGCAATTTTTTTCTATCCCAATAAGAACAAACCAATAGTATAAAATATAGGAAAATGCAGTCGGCGAAAAATTTTCAGGCGTGAGAAGTAAATTTAAATAAAAAATATAAAACAGGTGAGCCATATATATGCTTTGCTGTCAGCTCAGAGGCCACATCTACGAAGGATGGCAAAAAAGTCTTATCAGTAAAATGGAGTTCTTTTTTGTTCAAAGCAGTGGCAACTGGCAACACTAACCCTCAAACTTCTCCCGTCTTTTTAGAATTGGCTAACCTTCAGCATGCATGCGGAATTGCCAAGTGCCACCAGCTGTAGTATCATAAAATTCGTGTGTTTCAATATAATAGGGACTGCCAAAAAAACACAAAAAAAATATATTTTTATTATTTTTTTGGAACTTATGCATAAGGGAAAAAAAAATTTAGGAGCTGTCGGACAGTCTTCGCCCGCATACCCCATTTTATATCAGCGGATTTTTGTATTGCCAAGCTCCCAGCCATATTCTTGCTTGCGAGAACCGAGAGATACAAAAGATGAGCCAGGGACAACCGCGAAGATCTCAATCACAGACGGAACCGACAAAATACGGGGATCTTTTCAACGTCTCAGGTGAATTAGCCACAAAACCGGTAGCACCAAAAGATGCTGCCGCCATGCAAGAAGATGAAAACGTGATTCTCGGGCAAAACCAGAAAAGGTTGTTCTGCAGCCCTAATGCAATCAGCAGCTGATATCAATGAGAGACGTGGTGTCGTTCGTCATAACCAAGTCACGAGTGTCATCAGGGATGAGGGAGTTACCATCTCTGAAGCGGAAATAATCGGCCGCCGAATCATCACAGAAGCTGTTGGGGGACAGGTATCGTAATCTTATCATACCATCCCTCTCTTAAGTAAAGAAAAAGGAAAATAAATACTATGAGAAGCTGTTTCTTGTTGTGAATGATACAGGTTGTTGGACAATATAACCTGCCACAGGAAGGAGAGGTGACAAAGGTAAAAACTACGTCTCCTGATTCTCCTTTTGACCCAACCGCAGTCAAAATTGGAGAAGCCCTCGATGCAGCGGCTCTTTCAGCTGGGGACAAAGTGGTTGACCAGGGAGATGCATCAGCTGTCCAGGCTGCAGAAGTTAGAGCAACTGGTCTGGGAAAGGTACTGCATGTTGGGCTAACTTTTTTTTTTTTTTTTTGTCAAGATTCAACATACTAGCCTACTCCTAACCTATTTTAAGAGATGGTCCAACTGGACCTGAGGGACCAATGGAGACTAAACCACTATTGGACCAAAGGAGCACTATGGTGCTCCTTTGGATTTAATACCATCCAACTGCTGCAGGTGGGGTTAGAGCCCCAGACCTGCAGCAGGGGAGCTAATCCAAGAGCTCCCCTGACCACTGAGCCTTCGGCTCAGTGGCTACTGCATGTTGGGCTAACTACAGCAGCATATAATGCTTATTGTACTGCAATAGCTCCCCTGCAGAGGAGTTCTAGCCCCACCTACAGCAACTTCTTGGTATTAAAATTAAAAGGAGCATCTTAGAGCTTTTTTGGTCTGATTGTGGTTTAATTTTCATTGACTTCTCAGCTCCAGTTAAACCATTCTTTAAAGTAGATTAGTAGTAAATTAGAAGGTTGAATTTTGACAAAAAATATATATATATATATAATGCTTATTGTACGACCGGAGATGAAGATAAAATCAAGTTAGGCGATGTTCTGGCGGTAAGAAACTTGTGCCAGGTAATTGACGGAGACACAAATTGCCACGTTTCCCCTCGTGTGCTACAGAATTGAAGGAGGTTTAAAAGAAAGGAGGAAATTTTCTTTTAAAAATTATTTCAATTACGAATTAGTTGCAAAATTGTTACCAACCGTAGACTAGTGCTCTCAAACACCAAACATGAATGTAAAGAACAAACCACAAGTATATATTACTGTACAGACGCAGTTATTTTTCAAGTATCAAAAGTAAATTACAAAAATAAATTACAAAAATAGACAAAAAATAAAACAGGAAAATCGTTGAGTCGGCTAGGTACTCAGCTGAGCAGCCTGCCACAACCGCGACAGATGGCAAATCAGTCTTCATCAGACATCGGACGCGTGTCATCCCCAAGTCAAACGGTAGCCTCTTTGTTCAAGGAGGCGGCAAGACCACGGACTAATCTAACCGTCCAATGGTCTAGCTATTCTAGTCATTAAGGTTTGGCTTGCCATGCATGTCAAATACCCAATTTTTTTTTTTTTTTTTTGTCAACCATTCCACATTCTAACATATTTTTAACTTATTTTAGGAATGGTCCAACTGAATCTAAAAATTTAATAAAAATTGAACTATTATTGAACCAGAGGAGTCCTATGTGCTCTTCTGAATTTTAATCCAATCGTTTGCTGTAGGTGGAGTTAAAACCTTTGACCTGCGGGAAACTTTTTTAATGTTCCCCAACCACTGAGCCGGCTCAGTATGTCAAATTCCCAATTGCCACCACCTAATTGGCAGTATCATAAAATTGTAGGGTTACATTTCTAACCATAACACTTGTTATCGGTCTTACTTCATGCTGTCAAGTGTCAATAGGCTCTATCATAAAATTGTAGTGTTCCATTTCTAACCATAACACTCGTTATCGGTCTTACCTCATGCTGTCGAGTTTCAATAGGCTCATAGCTCAACACCCGCCTTATGAGCCAACCAAATTTTAAAGCATAAGAACAACGATTAGATCCTCCTCGGTTATCACAATTGGAACAGTTCCCCGTTTCGTAAGTTCAAAATTTGCATTTCCTTCTATCACTTGAACAATCAAGTGAAGAAAAATATGAGTCAAGAACAGCCAAGAAGCCACAAGGAGGAAACCAAGAGGGCATCAAATTTGGTGATGTCTTCAACGTATAACATCAAAACCGGTAGCACCAAGGGATGCAGCTGCCATGTAATCAGCGGAAAACATAGTATTTGGACGGACGGAAAAGTATTCAATACACCACGTGCATTGCCACGTGGTGTACTAGAGCCAATAATTTATCGCCATGTGGCAATGGTGGATCATACCTTGTATTATTTGGCGATGTATTATTGGTTCTAGTGCACCATGTGGCGCGCGTGGTGCACGCAATACTCACTCTTGGACGGACACAAAAGGGTGGTCCTGCTGCTGTCATGCAGTCGGCTGCTGATGTGAATCGTGGTGTTGTTGGCCAGTACGACATGACAGATATCACCAGAGATCAAACCGTTACCATTGCTGAAGAGTTATCCCAGTTGCTCCTGGTCCTTTAGAAGTTAAATTAAATTTATGTGCCCAGGCTCGCATGATTATGTCCGTTTAACTTATGTCTTACAAAGTACAAAACCAAGCCAATATTGGGCTTAAGACATAACACAGCAAGTGCTATTCTCTTAAAGTCTTGGGTCCAATATCTGGGTCTTACTCACGCTATGATATTGTATTTCGATACTAGCCTGCCACCACGTTTACTGAGCTTGCTGCTCAAAGGCTTTTAGGAAGGGATGGTGTTGAGGATTGATGAGGGAGGCCAAAATACACCATCCTTTTGAAGTCAGGAAACGGATCAAGCCCATGCTTTGGCTTATTGTCTGTTCGCAGTATTGAGCAGTGCTTTTCACTCATCATACACTAATTGGCTGGACGTGTTACTTGTAGATCTTACTTAAATTTAGTTTACCAGAAACTTTGATTGTAATTTAATTTAATAATTGTTTGACTTTGATTGAATTGTCAAAAAAAAAAAAAAAATCCCCCCCTCCCCCCCACAAAAAAAAAAAAAAAACAACACCACCACAAAAAAAAAAAGCAAGCCTTCCTGGTAACTCAAAGGAAACTGCGAGGAAGTCTTACTAGAGGACTAGCATTATTATAATTTTATTATTGCACCTGAAAACTCAAGTGTCAGAAAGTCGTGCATTATGTGCAGCATCGTTTTTCCTCCGGGATGTCCATATACATACGGCTTTCACGAATTATTGTGATCGTAACAATACAGGATGCTGCCAGTGCCAGCCAACATTTCAAATCCTCATCTCACGTGGGATATGATCAACTCATTTGCAAATAATTTCGTGGACGTGGACCATTGCGCTTGATCCAAAGTACCCCTTTAAACCCCAAAAATAGATATGTGAAGATTCGCAATGTATTATTTTCTTATAAACGAACAATGCATTAATAAAAATACTATTGATTATGCTGTTGCTTATTTGTCTTTCTTTTGCTTAATGGAAGAGAACTTCTAGCGGCCTAGATCACATTAAGTGGTAATTTACTTCATAATCTAGACAAGAGAGAATTAGTTAGTACGTTGGCGGTTGCCCGTGTTAAAAGACCAATATAAAGATTGTTTTATGTAAACGGGATTGGGTGTTAATACACAGTACGGGGTTGTTTGATGTCTTATCCTGCAAATTGCCACGCCAACTTCCTCAAATAATATTTATTCCAAAGGTTTTTTTTTTTTTTTTTTTTTTTGTCTTTGAGACAATGGAAGGAGATTAACTTGTACTTGACTAATTAAGTTCAGAAGACACTGTACCTTTTTTGCGAAAATATAACAATTCCGTACAAAATGAGTGATAATTCGAGTAACTAATAATGCTTTTGAGAATACATAGAGGACCTTTGACAATCAATGCCTACAACAAATGAATTTGAGAATAGCCCAATTTATTTTCTTGTCCTTTTAATGCAAAACAAAGAAGAAAATTTTAAGGAAAATTCACCTAATCTGTAGTCTTTAATTTGTGCACTACGGGAAGTAATACGGTAGGTGAATCGTTGGAGTAATTGTATGCTCCCCGATACCCTGTGATATATGATGGGAGAGGTTGCCCATTTTCCAAGTGTGTAAGGAAGGTTGGTGGTTACTGTTGCACCGTCCTTTTTCTGTGTCTTAGGTGATCGCTTCCATGCCATGTCCTTTCACTGTTTCACATATTTACTTAATTGCACACAGAGCTTGGTTGAAAGTCTTAATACTATAACTCAAATGGCAGATCCTGTATGTTTCAGATTGTGCAATTTGATCCGTTCTCAACTTAACCGCCACACTGCATGTGCATCTCGCTTCTTACTTCAAAAAGAATTAAACTCAAACGTTTTTAATAAGTTATTAGTGGGCGAAAAGACCATTATCAGGGCCCAATATTTAAATTAGTGTGGGACTAAAAAGTAAGATAACAATGCTAAAATAATTTTCGTCTGTGGTAAGTTTGAAAAAATGGTAAATTTTAGTACAAAATTAGTAAGTTTTAATAAAAATTTATTAAATTTCCACGAAAAATTATAATTTCTTTTATAACTTTCCGTAACTACAATTTTTTTTTTTTTTTTTTTTGTTTCGTAATAGACACCAACTTTAATCCGTGATGAATTCCATCCTAGTAACTAGATTTCATCTTCTTCTTTTTTGGATTCTGGAAGGGCTGATGTTTAAGTTTAAGCGGACCTTAAGGTTGGTCATGTTATTGATCGCAATCCTTTTTTTTTTTTTTTTTTTTTTTTTTGGGTGGGGCACCAAATTATTCAGATACACGGATGCAAGTTGGGGAAGTGGATATCCAGTCGAGAACAAGGTCCACAATCCGCAGCTTTTGTTTCAATTTGCACAAACCACAAACTACCAAAAAGCCCTACCTCCCCCCCTTTTTCATCTCTTTGCTTGTAACCTTCGCTGGATCCTTTGCAATATTCTCGCAGTAGATATAATAGTACTCCCCGACCATGCCATGACAGTACCTTTTTTGTTTCGCTACAAAAGTAGGGATTTGGAAAATTAACTGTGCCAGGACAATATGCGGATGGATTTAGATGAATTTCCAAATTAAAGAGAAAAAAACACTATAGTTGCTAATTAATTTTGATACGAAAACACATATTTTTTAACTTAACTAATTTTTTTTTGAATAATTTAACATAACTAATTTTTGTAGCGGATTTTATTTATTGACTTGTTGATTTAATTTAATACTGCCCTCCATGGCTCTCTCTCTCTCTCTCTCTCTCTCTCTCTCTCTCTCAAAAGTCACACCATGCATAAATACGGGTTGGCTTGACCAAATCTTGTCCGAACAACGAACACGCTGTATACTCAAATCTCTAGTCTCAGCAGTATTCTTAAATACTGGATGGCCTGCCCGACTCTTGTCTGAACAGTGAGCAAACTGTTTATGCAACAGAATACTCACTCGATCCATCTCCCTTTTCATTTTCTTAAGCAACAACAACAACAAGAGAGAACAATGCCAAGCACTCTAGGCAGAAACCTTAATCGTTGCTTCTCAAAAATCAAAGCACCGGCATCTCCCCAATCCTCTGTTCAGCAAGATCACAGCCGTTCCTTATCGTACTCCCCAGCATCAATCCTCATCAAGAACTTCAACTCTCTGTACGATTTCACTTTTGATTGCACCACACATTCCAAGTCTTTTCTCCACTCCACCGCTACCGACGACGACGACGACGATCTTTCCCCCTCCGAATCCGAGGCCGATTACACCACCACCCCGGATTTCGCCACCGTCTTAGCATCTCAACGCTTCTTCTTCTCCTCTCCTGGCCGTTCCAACTCTATCATAGAATCCTCCTCCTCACTCTCATCACTAGCATCAACATCCTCTTCATCTCCGGGCAAACCACCCGAACCCGAGAGCATTATCGAAGGAAGCGTTGCGATTCCCACTTATTCACCGGACCCTTTCATGGACTTCCGCCGGTCCATGCAAGAAATGGTGGAGGCCCATGACCTTATTAACGTTAGTGCCAATTGTGATAACTTGCACGAGCTTCTCATGTGTTATCTGTCTCTTAATCCTAAGAGCACTCACAAATTCATCGTCGGAGCTTTTGCTGATCTTCTAGTCAGTCTCATGACGTCACCGGCTGATGATGGTAGCCACCGTCGCCGGAATTCAACTTTTTCCGGCGAATGTTGCAAAATTAATTCACATGAATGGATTTAATTTTACTTTTTTAGTGTATCATATCACAATTTTACGGGACGAAAATACTGCGCTAGCCATAATAATAGCAACAGCAAGGAGCAAAATTAGATTTACAACACGGACCAACCTTGTTGTCGTGAATGAATGTAATTAAGGTAGAAGATTATGGTAATCTATAAAAAAAATAATACAATGTTGACAGTTCATGGATATTCATCTGGTCCTCTCTTATTGTCTTCAATTATACCAATAATGTTACCCGATGCATCACGCTACTTTACGTTTGTTTTTTGTTCAGAATTTAATTGCTTATTTGGATCTATGGTAGCTAGCTCAAGGCTCAAAGCAGCAGCCTTGGTCTTTTTGCTTGATTCTTGTGGCAGTGGCAGACCCCTAAAAAGTGTATCTACTTTTTCAGGGATTTTGATTCAGGTTCCAGCATGCAACATCAGACTAGACCAGATTAGACCAGATTTACAATCTGATACCCTATTATAAAAGCAGCCCCATTTTAATGCTTCCTGTAGCTCTCTTTATCGTGAAAGACATGTTTGTTTAGAAGATTGAAACTGTGGATAATGCTATATTAAACCCAAGAATCGAAAGCAAAGGACAAAAAGGGTTGCCCTTTTTCTAGAGGTGTAACCATATGGTATTGAGAAGGAGGGGATTGGCAATTTGGCAACCCCTTCGCCCCTCCCCAGGATTCCAAAGTTTCAACTTACCCTATAAGCTTTACAATTAAGTTGCAGTTTAATTTTTTTTTTTTACCATAATAATTGATAGGGCTCAAATAAAAAAATTTACTATTTAAAAAAAAAAATCCTAAACTGGCTTTAAAGGCATTCAGAGTCAGTGCAATACAAGAAAACCTGTGGGCTTAGTGATTCTACAAAGGCAATTAAATGACTCTTAAACTATATAGCGTACATTAAGAGTTCCAATCAAATTATAAAAGAATGTGCAGGTTTGTCTTTGGCGAGGCTAAATCTGCACGATCCGTATGAAGCGCTGGATTTAACAATTTAACGTACATCCCCATGTTAATCGACAAACTAGTGAACGGTTGATAAACGTTGCTGACACGATTTCACGAGGTTAAATTGTCTTGTCCTCTACAAACCACAGCCAGACACAAGAAACCTTTTTAATCTGTTTTTTTGTTAAAAAATAAATAAAGAACAATCGACAATAGTCTTGGATTTGAGTTAGGACGATGAAGTCAAGCTTTTTGCAAATTTACGATTCAAACAAATAACAACCTTAAACAAGTTGGCCAATACAAACAAAGACAGAGAAGCAAAGTGGGCATCTTATATTTTGTTTTGCCTTTTGTTTTTTAATTGTCAGTGAATTTTTTTTTTTTTTTTTTTTTTTTTGAGAATTTCTCCTTCAGATTCCGTCTTGCTCTTTAACCTTGGTTACTATCAATACTAAAATGTCATGTGATTTATATATATAATCGGGATAAAATAGCTACTTTTTGTTAATTCACAACTTGTTAAGGTATGTACTTATCTATCGATGATTAACAAATCAAAGGATTCATTGTCGAGGACAAAACGTTGTCCTCTGTTGTCACTGATTAGTGATGTTTAGGACCACTAATTTCTTAATTATTTTGGCCGGTCTGCTCTGGATTTATAGCTCAACTGCTTTGGTGCCTACCCATATACACTCGTGGATTTTATTGCTAAGAAAAATATCAATCCACTCAGCCAGAAGTTTTTTCTTTTTCCAAAGCAAAAAGCATCTATTTTCGCCATTACTGAATGGGAGGACGGAGGCCTGATTACGGTATAATTGATGGCTAGAAAAATTAGTAAGATATAAAACAACTTTGGTGTCAGTGAGTGATGACCAATGGATGGTGTTTAATCACTAATTTATTGTGGATAATGATTTATACACTTCATTTTCTAATTCATGCATTCTCTTTTTTATTTTTTTATTAGATGAAAACATTAAACTATCTCCAAATTGTAAGACATTAAATTAACATTTTATCTAGAACGTCTCTTTATTATAAGACCTTAATTTTAATACAAAAGATAATATTTTTGTAACTTTTTTACATAGGAAAAAAAAAAAGAAAGGTGTAAGTACTTAAAAATGCATCTATTTTCATTATAACTTCTGAGTGGAAACCTTCAATTTAGTTCATCTGCAATGTTTCTTGAAAATAATGTTAGTTTTGCTCAAGCCTAGTGTAAGAAATAACTGTTTTGCTTTTTTAGTTTAACAAAATGGATTCTACACTGTAATGTATCGTCTGCAAATAAAAAAAACTCTGCATGGCATCCCGATAAAATTTTTCTATATCTGTGCAAATTCATTCCATCTAATCTTGCATTAAAACCGCCAACAAGCATTGATTTGTGGTCCATTATTTAACCTCAAAAAATAAAAAAAAATAAAAAAGAAGAAAAAGAGAGAGAAGAACAAGTCTGGTCCATCCATTGACCTGAACGGGCGACCGGAGTACAGTGCAGACCGACAAGAGAAATTAAAATGGGCCGCACAAAGGCCCATATCCATGGGAAGATCTATTAAAACCGGTGCGGTTTGCCATGCATTAGTTTCCCCTGACCCAAGGCCTTGGCATAAGCCATTAACCCGTTAGTTCTTTGATTAAGAAGGTCCACAAAACTTTGATAAACTATTATTTCTTTAATTTGAAGGCCCACATTACTTGGTTTCTTCAGCTCTCTGTAACAAATGATTGCGAAGATCAACATCTGATGCACCCATATACAAGAGTTTGAGCCCTTGAAAACAAGAGTGAGTATTGCGTGCATTACGTGCGCCACGTGGCTTGTCACGTGGTACATTAGAACAAATCACACATCGCCAAACAATAGAAGGTATGACCCACCACTGCCACATGGTCATAAATTATTGAATCTAGTACACCACGTGGTAAATACACGCTTTTCCCGAAAACCATTGTTGGAGACGAATCAAATTCCATTTAGTAAGAGAAAAGAAGGGTCCAAGAAATCCCAAAAGACTATGACACCATTATTTTCCCGATGATTTGATTACGATAGAGTCATCTCATCCACTGCTTAGTTTGTTTGTTTCATAATGTATGCTAAGGTGCACACACAATTGGACAAAACTCCCATAAATGAATCATAATCCAGCAGGCCAAAGTGTCGCAAATTTTACTTTGCTGACAATGGGGAAGAAATTAATGAAGTACTTGAACTAATAAACGTAGGAGAGCAACACTGTTAGAATTGAATTGTTTTTTGGAGGAAAAATTGAGATTTACTATATTGAGCATTGTAAATCCAATACAAAGTTCACCAAGGCATAATGTCAAAGAAGTAAAAATCGTACTGCAGAAAATTTTCTTCTCATTCTTGGATAACCATTTAGTTAGATATACCACATTTATGAAGTTTGGTTACCGGATGCGTTTGGTAGTATCTTTCATGGAGGTCATTCAAATATGATATACCACATGGCATGTCGAGGTTAGATGCATGAGAAGCATATTGATTAAATTGATGGAGCCAAGATGACAAGTCCTCTCAAGCACATGGTGGGTAGGTTGAAACTTGTAAGACATTTCGACAATGAATTGAATCTCTTAACAGGCTTTTACCCTACAAAATGAGAGTAAGCTCTATGATTTATGGTTGTTGAGCGCCATGATAACTTATGATGGTTACTCAAATGGAGGCAAACCAACAAAGAAATCCAAAAACACACGCACGCACAACTTTCATACATCTTATTTGCCTTCTTTACTACGCCATCGCATATGCATATCCTCAAAACCTGAGGAAATCATCACTACAGGGCATCTGGAGTTTGGACTCACTTCATCTGTTGATCTCATCTCTGTTTACTCTGTAACGTATTCCCGAACTACAATAATACCCACTATAATTTGAGGTGACCATCCTGCCCAAAGAACTCAATTTGCGAAGCAGATACTACTGCTAGCTAGCTAAGTCTGGTCAATTTTGTCCGTCTGAGGTCAAGTTGATCACTTGAGTCCCTTTCTAAGGAATTTTTATTTTCTTCTCTATTTTTCCCCCTTCTGACGGAAGCTGAGTAGCTGAGTCCTTTCTTTTAGTAGTAGAATTTGGTTTTCTCAAATACTTTATTTAAATACAGACTATCTTCGTGTGGCACATTCACATTACGAGAAGTTTTTCTTCAAATCAAAATGCAGTCTAGATTAGATAGAGAATCTAATCCGATCAAAATGGGATGGACTTTAAAAAACAATCAACGTCATAACATCATAGGCCAACTCACCAGCGCCTAATAAATACGAAAATTACATATGAGAAGATATAGAGTGGAGACGCAATCTATATCTCAAAATTTTTTTGAAAATCTCTCTCTCTTTTTAAGAAGGAAATTATAAATGAGAAGAACCATGTCCACCTGTTTTCTAGGCACGATCCACGAATAAAAAAGAAAAACTAAAAATTGTTGGGCGGCAGGAGTTGACCACTTCATTTGCTTATTCAGTTTGTGATGATTGTTTGTGTTGCAATGGACACGATAAATCCACTTATGATTCATAATGGTCTCTCAAAATCAAGCATGGTGTTTTCTGATCATTTTTCTAATAGCCACCCAATGGCTGAAGTCCTAGTTAAATCTCGTGGAATGTCAGTTACATGCGCCAAACTTCGGTCCAACTAACTCTAAAAAGAAATTATTAAGTTTACTAGTATATGATTTAGCCGCTGAATCTTTACTACTGCAATGTTATCTGAGTTGATTTGTTTACCTCTTTAGACTTGAATAATTAAGCCCTGTCATGGTCCAAGAAAAGAGGGCGAAAAAACTATCGGAGTTATCCAAGAATTGATCCCACATTCTGAACCCAAGAGAGAATATTATCTGACCCCTCATTGGAATGTATGGTCGAATACTTTAGTCTAATTAATATAGCCCCAAAAATATAAAGAATTTGATGTTTGTTGTCCCTGTAGATCTGTTGAAATCCTTGGCATGTCCACAAACGATAATAATAATGTAGAGATAAGGAGAGTGACAGTACTAATATGAAAAGAGTGTTCACATTTTTCTTTCGTGAAGATGTAGTAGTACTAGTACTAAAAAGTGTCCAATTGCAGCGACAGCCTCCCAATTGCCGTCTCATTATGTGTAAACTGCCAACCAATTTCTTCTTTCTTTGGTATGGCTCTGTCTTTTAAATTTCATTCCCTGACGTGATCCAGTTTTTCCTTTCCTGCGACAAAGTTTTGGCAATTTCTTTTCCATCTTCGAGAAGAGAGATGGACTACGATTTGTCACAGAAGCATGCTTTTTTAGCGGACAAAAGTACAGCTCATACGGTGGAGTAGTCGCTTTTCATTTGCAAACAATTTCAAGGTCTTGCTCCATCAGAACATGGCTGCAAATGCTTGGAGCCTTACTTGAGCAACAAAACTCACCTCATTTATATTGGAAGCACGTTTAAGCCTCCCCAAGAACAAGAATTAATATCAGCGGATCACACTACTTGAATGCAGTTTGACAAGGAAATGAATTAGCTGCTAATTCATTCTTGGATATAATGAGGGACTTCCCTTCTTGTTTCAGTGAAAGTGGGGTTCAGATTGCCGATTCTACTTCGTCTTCGTCATCATCGACCACTAGTAAAGCTTCACAGAATCTTGTTACATGCGTTTATCAGTGTCAATTTCAAGGCAATTCATGCTTTATTACAACTACCTGGTCTAAGAATTTGATGGGTCAAGGAGTCAGTATTGGAATTCAGAGTTCAATCAATCCGTGCCTCTACAAAGTTGATATCAAGCCATGGTTATTTACCAGAAGAAAAGGATTCAGAAGTTCAGAGGTGGATTCCACTGTTATTGACATATATTGGGATTTTTCATCAGCAAAATTTGGGTCTGGACCAGAACCACAAGATGGGTTCTATTTAGCGGTTGCATTCAACCAAGAACTCATATTACTCCTCGGCGATTTGCAAAAGGAAGTGTACAAGAAAATAGATCCAAGCCCTGTTGGATGTACTGCAGTCTTTGTGGCTAAGAGAGAACACATATTTGGGAAGAAACTATACGAGGCTAAGGCTCAATTTGGTGACAAGGGGCAGATACACGACATTGCAATCGAGTGTGATAAAGGTGCAATTAATGATCCAACTCTGGTCATCCGCATTGACAGCAAAGAGGTGATGCAGGTGAAGCGGCTTCGATGGAAGTTCAGGGGAAACAATACCATTTTGGTGGATGGGCTACCTGTAGAAGTTTACTGGGACGTTCATGATTGGTTCTTTGGGAATGTCATGGGTAATGCTGTTTTCCTATTTCAAACCTGTCTCTCGGCTGACAAGTTGCAGAACAACCAGTCAGTGACTTCCAATCCCTCTGTATACAGTTGGTCAGGTTCTCGGGGATTCTCAAATTCCCAGTCACAACAAGGTCAAAGCTTTTCGTTGATACTGTATGCTTGGAAGAACGAGTAAAACTTTCTTCATCTAAACCTTTGTTATTTTTTCTTTTGGGTGTGCTTATATGTATACAGTCCAATTAACAGCTGATCAGTAATAAATGTTATCATTTAGCCTTCTTCATCGTGAGAGTAATATATTTACAAGTGCATAGCTCAAATTCATCTTCTGTCTTCTACTAGCTTGGTCAGATTGAGCAAACTTATTAGTAAGATATGAGAGCTGGCAAGAGACTCCTATAAATTGAATTTGAGATTTTTTGTTCAGTTAAACATTTTCGCTTCTAGGTGTTGAACTATTCTACTATCTTCTACTAGTAATTAGAATTTTGGGCCATCCCGTCCGTTGGGTTTAACCATAAGCCCATATTTGACGGAGTCGTTTGGAATGGATCCAATGTTAGTGGAGCCCAATAGCCCAGTTTTGCTCCTAAACGTTGAACCCAATGGAGTAGGGATTGGGTAAATTACCCAGGATCAAGCGACGTCAACGAATAAAGAAGCACAGAGGCAATAACGGGCTCGATGATGTTGATGATGATGATTTCTTGATCATAAAGAGGACGAGAAGCCTAATGGAAAACAGTAGTTTCTAGTCTCTACCAGCTGATTTTCTTCACAATTGACATTTTTTAATTTTTATGTAGTATTAAAAAGGAATGGTTTTTTTTTTCGAAAGAAAAAAAAAAAAAAAAAAGGAATGGTTTGAGTGGCGATGCTGTCCGGAAAGTACAGGTTAAGTTCACAATTCTAAACCAAAAATGATAATTCTGTCTTATTTTATTAATAAAAGGAGGGCAGATAGATAAATTAAAGAAAAAAAAATTCAAAATAAGTGGTATCATTCCATTCACGACAATGATTTTGTTTATATAATTTTGATGGATTTTGTTAATATATAATTCTCAATAAAAATAATAAGTTTTCATTAAAAAAAAAGTCATAAATTTTAATTAAGAAAATTATCGCTTTTTCCTAAACCCTTAAAAAAAAAAATTGTAAACATACCACAATGATAATTGGATTAGCGCGGTGGAAAAACTCCCCGTCTCATGAGTAGTCAAAACCTAATTTCCAATTCCTTCTGTACTTCTGAAATTCTTCATATTATAAATTAATTAAACCCTTCCCTTGCCTGTTTTATTCACTTTTAAGCTTTCGATTTTGTCATTCTTCTTGAGAGAAGTCTTTGCGTTTAATCATGGAATCAACACTGGAACTTGTAAGGCGCATGATGGAAGAAGAAAAAGAAGCCAAGATGCGCCCAGAACTCAAGAAAACCAAGATTTCACAGAGTAGTAAGGGGGATCAAACCCCGATAATTAATCCCAGGGTCGTTGCTAGAGAGCGCTCCATCCGCCGTTATCTATCCGCTGCAAATATACAAGACGACGAAGACAACGCTGCTGCAGCCGAAGTTAATTACGACTCCACCTTCAACTTCTTTCGAGATGGGATCCAGATTGAACCTTTTAATACAAAGGACGAGGTGAAAAGCGGATATCTTGACTGGAAGGGAGATTACGTGGCTTATGCCTTGGGTGACGATGACAATGATGACAACAACAAAGAGAAGGATCCCCTGGCTTCAATGGCTTTATGAGGATGACGGCTCCTTTTCATCCAAATATCACAGGAATAAATATTGTAACGTTCATGATGACAAGATGATGATTGAAAACGTAGGAACGATCAGCAGCAGGCGAATTGCTAACGTGCTTGAAGAAGAAGAAGAGACGGTTTCACAGGCGTTGAGGAGATCGAAAGGAGGAAGGCCCGTTAAAAAAAAGGAAATATGACGGAGGAGGCAATGGAATTATTCCATCAATTAACAAATGATGCGACGAATCTGGTGCAATACTATCGTGGTGGTGGCTGCAATGTGTACCATCTCAAGAAGGAGAAGTTTTTGGAAGAAGCAAGAAGGTATGAAGGCTCGTTGATGGTGAATAAGCAGCCTAGTTTGAAGACTGGAGAGTTCATGCATTCTAATTACGTGTTTGATCCATCATCTGGTTACTATTACCATCATAGTACTGGATATTATTATGATCCTTCTTCTGGAATGTATTGTTATGCAGGCACTGGGCGGGCAATGGTATTTGTATGATGAGCAAACGGGTGGATACAAAGTTGTTTGAATGCATCGGATTCACGTTGCAGATATTGGGATTGTTGGAAAACAATTAACAATTATGACCAGTTATATCCCCTAAGCAACAACATTGTTGTTTTACTTTAATAGTTTCCGTCCTCAATTTTGTTTTTTGTATTGCACCATGTTTGCAATACTGTTTCACATCAATTATCTTATTCCCAAACCCCATGTACAAAAGGTCATTTCCGTTTTTATTTATTTAGTTTTTATGATTATCTTTTTCTGATTGTTTAGTGTTTATAATATATATTTTTTTAATTGCTCCCGTACTTCAACCAACTCCCGTTGGGTTTGTTCTCCCTTCCTCTTTGTGTTACAGCTCCATTTTAGGCTTGTTCTTGTTGCATATCAACAAGCCGTTTCCATTATTTATGTTTCTTATTTCGCTCACAGTAACTCTGTATTTGATCGATTGTACCATCCCCGTACAATATACCCATTTAAATTTTAGATCTAAAGGACCTTAGTTCCATTGCCTCACCATATGCAGAGACAATTGTCTGCAGATGTCAGCCATGCCACTCTTTCAATTGACGCTCAAGAAAGAAAGGAGTGTCATCTAGGTCGACCGATACAGGAAGTCCGAAAAGCGAGCAGAGCCGGATGGGAGAAGAGTTGCTCCAGAACAGCCAGAACCGGTCACTGGCTTTCTCGCTCGCTCTATTCTGTACTCTCCTCCGCACTCCATTCAAGTTTTTAACACTTCAAATAGCCAGTATTTATCCTAAACATTGAAAATAGGGAGAATTTCCCCACAAAGACATGTTTAAGCCTGCAAAATAGAGTGGTTGCTCCCATTAGTCACATGGAACAAGATGCCTTTCAAAAGAATTTCTATTCAGTAATCTGTCCCTTCATATCTCTCTCTCTATACACAGTTTCAACTAATAAATTTACAACATCCACATAAAGAAAAGATGGCAATTACAAAACGAGCCCTTAAATTAGCCAGAAAGACGACAAAAGAACCCATCCCCCCGATGGGTTGACGGGCTTTTATTGTATTGTTGCTGATTAAGATGGCAGGAAGGAAGCTTGCTTTTTCAAAAGACAGAATGTGGTAACTCTTGCTTCCTCGAAGTTTTGCTCTAACACAAGTAGATTTACCACATCCCCTTTTCTCTTCTTAGTTCCATCATCTGAATCACCTTTTGGGCAAGTGTGTTAATGGTCTCTCAGACTCCGCATCATCTGAAACAAATAGAGAACAGCTAATTACATATTGCAAACGAAATATCATAAATCAGTGTTAACAGTTGCATTAAGCCATTACTCAAGAAGAGGAGGGAATACCAAATTTTATCTTGACAGATGGCTAGTCAACATAGACACCTAACCAGCTGTTGCGCTCTTGTTAGCCAGATACAAAATCAAGCTCATCTGAACTCTCTTCATAGATTGTGAAGCTGGCATCTTGACTATCCTCGTTGCCGCTACCTTGGTCACTACTATAACTGCTCTCTGATAAACTGATAAACATAGACCCATCAGATGTCTGGCTGCTTGGTAATGATGGTGAACTAACATCCTCACTGCTGAGGACGCCACTGCCAATCATTTGTTCAACCTCAATGTAGCTGCATACCAGATCATGCCAACAGAAAAGGAGGACAGAAGGTTATTCCCATTATTCATGTAGTGCTTGCATAATGGTACGAGGATAATATATACACCAACCTCCCCTCTGCAGGAAATTCAGCCACAAGACACAGTTCAGGCCTCCCTTCCAGTAATTGCTCCACTGGAATGAAACTGCAGTTGAGAACCTTAGGATTGTGAGCATGACAACTAATAGATAGGCTTAGTTCAAATACACACTTGAAATACTTGTATATAAAACAACCTTGTGCTGCAACATCTCCGGTACCAGTCACCTTCAGATGCTAGACCTTCCCGATTGGATATATCCTGTTTGAATTTATGGAAATTCTTAAATAGAAAATAACAATAATCGAAATTGGGAAATGGATGACCAAAAAAAGTAGAAAACTATGGTTATATTAACAATAAAAAAGATTGAAACTTAAACCCACAAGATGCCTAAGATGCTTGAAATCTCCTGCCAGAACTGCTGAGAGAAACCGTGCCACTTCTACCTGCAACTTCTACATTAGAGAAATAGAGAGAGATTTTTGTTTTTTTTTTTTGGGTTGGGTGGGGGGGGGGGGGTAAGAGAGGAGGATGGAAGGATTGGCAGTCCTCACTTCTTTCAAATGAATACAGTCACGCAAAACCAAGACCTCAAGTAGATTCCCACCTGCACTCCCACCAAGATTCCTGATAGAAGTGTAACAGGGGGGAAAAAAATCAACGAACACCCAGAAGTACTTTTACCTATATTAAAATATTTAGAAGAAAAAACATACTTGAGAAAAGCACCGCTGATTGAGTAGGAGGTTGAGAAGTCAACATACTTCAGCTTACGGAATCCCTGCATAGACATCATCGCAGTTAAGATACGTCTTCCTTTGATACCAAATAGATATAATCATGCTTTCATAAAATTTATCTAAGAGACACCTTTAATCAATACTCACCCAGTTCCTAGCTCATTAAACATGCTGTGCTAAATGTATTTCTTTGGCTAAGGAATTAACACAGGTAGTTTTCAAAGAACTTGACATTTGGTAAAAAGTTTTTAGGGAAAGGTATAATTTAACTTCCCCAGTCCATTCTGTCTTAGCTCATACTAAAACAAATGGAAATTCCTGGCTAGAATTTACATTGAGGAACTACTAGTACTTAACTTATCCCTCTCACAGAGAGAGAGAGAGAGAGAGAGAGAGAGAGAGAGAGAGAGAGAGAGAGAGAGAGAGAGAGAGAGAGCACAATGTTCACTTCAAAAACAAGCAGCCTAATGTAGCATAGTAGAGCTGGCAAAAACATCAAACTTATGCTACCCTGATTTCCTACATGGAGCCAAAACCCAAAGGCAGATAAACTAACACTTCCAAGTTGTACATAGCATAATAATGCCAAAAACTATGCAGAATTAACATAATGGAACATCAAATTACAGATAACAAAGAGCTTATGTTATAGAAACTACTACACAAACAAGCTCAGATATCAATTCTACTGCATTGTACTAACCATGATGTATCCATAATAACAAAATTTCCAGCACGGAAAGAGATTCTCAAACTTACTTGACCTCAAATTAGAACTACAGATGTAAATATTACAACAAGTGTGCAATGGCTGACATTTAAAGTACACATACCTTAACAAGTATACGAGCTTTATAGTCATGTAGCTTAAAACCTCTAAGAGCTAGAGATGATAGATTAGGACAATTGTTCACCAGATCATTGCATGTAGGGAATTTCAAACTGTCATCTCTTCCTATTTACAAGAAAAGCAAGGTAAGCAAAAGAACCTCTGATCCTGCGAATGCAAAACAACAAGACAAGCAAAATTTACCTGTTTTTGAAGATTCAAAAAATAAACGTTCTATCAGAGGGCAATGCTTGCTCACTGACTCCAGTGTTTGCCGCAGTTCAACGTAACTAAAAAAGATAAGAGAGGAACAGCATCAACCAATAGAAAACATAACATCTACATCCCTTCACAGTTATTGCAACTAGCACTTCTCTGTCAAACAATCCAATGTCTGCACAAAATGTTGGCCATGGAAGCGCGGAACAGGAAAATTGGCTCAAACATGGTAAAAGCCAAGAAACAAAAGAAGAAGGCCAATCATAAGGCAACTTATTATACTGAAGTTATCCAAAAAAAAAAAAAAAAATCCCAGTGAGAGCACCAAAAATGAAAGATGTCTAACCTAGTCTAAAGATGCAAATACACGTATCTAGATGAGAAGACAACTACCTCATTCCAATCTCTAGGCAAGCAATTTGGTATACACGAGTCATTATAAATTTCCATCATGAATGACAATTGCAAAAAGGGAAGCAAAGAACTCCATAAATGTTCACCATGCACAAGCAAACATATATAATTCAGCTCATACAGCTTTCAACGGGAACAAAGAAATCTAGAAAAGCAAGCAGTAATTGTATTAATACTTACAGTCCAACAATTTCTAGATCGCGCAATGAAGGACAGGCTGACAATGCAGCGCAAAGTGCTGCGTTGTCCATCCTCTCAATATTATAAAGATGCAAACTTCTCAGTAATGCCCTGTGGAGAGGAGAGGAGAGACAGAGAAAGAGAGTAAGTTACTTGAGGTGTGCAGGATTTGAGAGCAAGACATTTTTGTCAGGTTCAGATATCAAATAATACCCTGGTCCACCACTGTTAGTGCTTAAAAATGCCAAACAAGACCTGGTAAGAACAGATGACTCTTTTCCCTGTCTTGATCTCTTATCATTCCAAGAGATTCCTGATGCATCAGTGGATTTCCTAATGGTACAAACTAACCCTTGAGAAGACCCAGTCGATGAAATTGGACTAGGGACAAGGCCAAGTTTAAGGGACCTGCATAAAGAAAGATAATCAGTTACGAATAATAGGAATCGCAGCAGAAGATTCCTAAGTTGAATTGGAAACAAAGCAGCAAGCAAGTAGATAAACCCTGCTGAACTTCACGCACCCCCACTGCATCAAGCAACGTGAAGCAGTGTCTCTAAAACCCAATACTTACGTCACAGATAACTATATTATGCTTCTAGATGTAGTTTAAACATATTGTTTTCGGTCAAATATTATGATTGCTCATGGTGAGGTCACAGCACACAATCTCTAGATTAGAAATGAAACGGATTAGAAATGAGACGGCCTTTAGCTTAGAAGCCAAATAAGTAAGTGCAGCTCAAAAAATGTCAATTAGACATTAGCATAAATGAAGTTCATAAAATACAACAAAACGCATGCAGTAAACATATCAAGATTCATTACTGAAGCGATCTTCCAGCTCGCTGAATCATTGTTGACACCACGGCATTATTGACCTTCGGGATAACTGAGGTCAAGTCAATATTGGCATAGCAGGTAGGGTCCACAGCACACTTGCGAAAAAAAGAACATGTGGCTGCAGCAAAGCATACACTTTGCGTATCAAGCAAAGAAAATACCTGCACCACCAACATACACCAAAAAAACATAGCAGGTGGGTAATCATAATTTGCATATATACACCATATATATACTGAGATGCCAGACGAAATGTGAAACTGAAGACTTGAAACAGCCGTTAAAGACATTGTATCAACAAAACAACACTCACAAGAACATCTCAAACAAGATTCAGTTACGCACATCCACTCTAATCAGTAGGTCAACAAGAACAATCTATGTACTCCAAATTGCGACCAAAAAAGAAAAAAAAATCGCATAGGTAAAGGAGAATAAATCGATGAGTAAATGCTGGCATATAAGATTCATTAGAAGTCCACCGAAGTTACAAATTAGAGACAATTTGAGCAACAGAGAATAACAAAATGCTGCTGCAGTATACACGTATTCAAAGTGTATGCCAATGAAATAAGAGAAGTCTTTCAACTCCCAAAATAAAAATGCAAGCCTTTAAAGCTTCAATCAACACGAATAGAATAAAGAAAAATAAGAAAGACAAGCAAAGCACGCACCAGCAATGTTCGGTCAGAAATTGAAAAAAAAAAAAAGAAGAAAGAAAGAAAGAAAGGAAATGAAGAATATAATTGGAGCATACTTTGATAGTGAGATCAGGAGGCAGAGCCCAAACGACGGCGTTATGCATGGAAGCGCGCTTTCTGGCAGATCGATTAGCAGCTTCGAGAAGGACAGATCCTAACTTAAGAGCACGATTGATCATATCGGTCTTGTCGGAATCGGAGGTTCGACAATCGAGGAGGCGGTCGAAGGAAAGATCTAGAGAAAGAGAGGAGGAATCGGAGACCGCTAAAAGCGATTCCAAGAGGGAATCCATGTCAGAGGAGGAATTGGGAACCCTAGGGTTGGGGATAGAATTAGGGTTAGGGTCTGGAGAAGGGAAAGGAGGAGAGCAGCAGGGGCGCTTGAGCTTGGGCTTCGGGGAGGGCATGGACGGAGAGTGGAGGAGGAGAGTATCCATATCTATATCTCTCAGACTTCCTGAGTATCGAGTGATGGAGAGAGAGAGAGAGAGAGAGAGGAGTGTGCGCGTGAATATTGTATGTAGGTGGATGGGAAGTCGTCATGTACGGAACAAATATAAAAAGAATCAATTGACACGTGGGGTGAGAAATTTGCCTACGTGTGAAGACTACAAGTGTACGAGACGCAGTGCGCTTGCGTCACCCATTCCCTCCCTTCTCGCAACAGTAATTCCCGTTATTGTTCTTTCTTTCGATAATTAGGCGTGTCAAAGGCCTAAAAAAGCCTTGTTAATTGAGCCAAATTCCACTAATTTGATTGAGCCAAATTCCACTAATTTGATTTGATCTTTTACATTATGACATTCAAAATTGCATTTAATATTTGTTCAAACGTTGCGTTCGAGCTGAGTTTAAAAGGAATTCTTATCAAGCTGAATTGGTATTAATGAATTGTTTTTTTTTTTTTTATCAAAACTTCAAATTTTATATCTATCGCTCAAGATATTAAGTCTGATACCACCTGGTTTTACACCTGTTGAAAAGTTGATTCAATTTAGAAAATATTTATCGAGTGAAGTTCAATTTGAATATCTACAAAGTGCAGACTCTATGAATTTTTCAAATTTTAGCATCACAAAATTGATCGTTTTGCTTTCTATCTAACGTAAGCAGAAACGGTAGTGAAACTATTCGAACACTTTCAACAGCTTTCAGTTGCGCAACCATGCTCATAAATAAAGGTCATAAAAAAAAAAAGTCATACAAAATATACTACAGGAAGATCAAATAACAAAAAAGGAAAAACAGAAGGGGAAAGAAGATGCGTCCTTGGAGTATGTAGTACGAGTATCAAAGACAAGTTCAACTGTCACTATAGCAATCCATATTCTGGCCTGACCATAGCTACTTAAAGACAGCCATCACAAGAATGAATATATAGCCAAAACAGAAAAAAGGACAGAGCCCAACAATGGAGGTATCTGTGGGTCTTAACTAGCTATCCTTTGGAGCAGGCATCAAGCGAAGCCTTTCCTCTGGGGCTTGATTTCCCCTGGAAGACATCTCCTCCGCTAGGAGAGAGTGCAAATCACTACCATTTGCCAAACTATTGAATTCCACTGCTTTGGAAGGCAATGTAGGGTAACGGCGTTGACAGAATGTCATCAATCGTTTAATAGATTGCAAGTATTTCCGAGTTGTTTCATCGTTCATGATATGGGCCACACTATTGGTATAAATCTTCTCACGAGCTGAACGTTCATGGATACCAACCATAGTAACACCAATAGGCCAGGGTGCATTTCCAATGGCCAATTTAATGTAGTGATCCATTGCAGCAAGATAGTCTCGCTTCATGCAGCATTCAACAACCAACATCAATGCTTGTCGAATGTCGTCAGGAAGGACCTACAACCATAAAAATTTGATAGAATACATCATCACAAGACACTAAAGTAACAGCCATTGAGGATTTGAGAGAGAAAATAAAACATATTTGCTAACATTAACCCAACAATAAATTATTCTGATTACACTCCTCCCTAATGCCTATCAGCATAGACCTCAAATATTGTTGAAATCATAATGCCATATCTCTGTGTGGTGAGATTACTTTTAGATTAGTAAAACAAGAATTTGAACCAAAAAAATTTAACAATACACTTGGTCGTGCAAAAACAATTCTTACACACTAATACAGGGATGTCTGTTGTAATGTTTTTATTTCACCCACCTCACTCCCTTTTCCCTCCAACCAAAAGAAGGAAAACAGGCATGCAAGATTGTACCCGAGAAATAGCAAGAAGCACTGATGAGTACTGAGGTTAAGCTGAATCTAGCATGCAGCTATTCTCTTCAATTTAATGAAAGTCTTTTAAGGATGATCTAAGAGTTATTATGTTCCTTATCTGCTACAAGCTTATCTGTCAGCTCATTCATAGTCCATAATACCACTTGTTCAAAAATATCTTGCACAGAGAAAGAAAAAAGTTCCTAGAAAAGGGCATCCAAGACTTTACTTTAACAAATAGGAACCAAAGGATTTGAAATAACGTGCAGCAACCCCCCTCCTCCTCTCTTTCTCTCTCACAAAAACAACCAATGGCGTCTTCAATATGTAAAGAAATGCAGTAAACCTTTGCACCAACTTTGGCATCCTTTTTTTAAAAAATGCAAGATTATGCTCAATTGAATCATGCTACATATAAAACATGTCAACAGACTCATCATGTAGACCTATAACCATTATTTCTCCATTGATTGGAGCAACAAATGCACAATGTTTAATATATTGCTCTTTAAATCAATATACCCAATCCAAGAGACCTTTTTATCTGCCGGTCGTCTTTCCAAGCAGTAGAGGCGGGCTAATGATTAATCAAAACAAGCTTATGAAGCAACTGATTATATTCAACACACAATTATATGCATATCAGTAGACAATATAGTCAAAATGACTAAAAACCAATTCTAGATCATTGCGCATCAGAAATTATCCATTAGGCAGAGAGAAGCATGAAACTTGGTATAACAGCCAAA
This sequence comes from Mitragyna speciosa, assembly GCA_024721245.1. NCBI lineage: Eukaryota > Viridiplantae > Streptophyta > Magnoliopsida > Gentianales > Rubiaceae > Mitragyna > Mitragyna speciosa. The sequence goes on along the minus strand of JAMWEH010001349.1, from coordinate 241,941 downwards.
AGCTTTAAGATTTCTGTTTTCAAAATTCCAGGCAACTATGGTGTATTAACCTTAAATGATGTGATCTTCCAGTCATTTCATCATCCAAATTACAGCCCCTTAATGTGGGGTAAAGTATGTATTCCAACTCCTACAGGCAAACAAAAAACTAACTTCGACCTTTAATTTGTAACTAGCATAAATTCAACAAAAACAAAACGAATTTTAGCAGGTCCTCACTAGCAAGCAACTCAATCAGAAGCATCAAACTTACCTTCTTCCTGCAAAACTTGAATAACGGGTTCAAGTACCTAGCGCACTGCTTAAAGGTAGCTACCATGGATTTCCCCTTAGCCGTCCTCTTCTCAGACTCAGTCATCTCATCAAGCTCCTGATTCCACTCATTCAACAACTTCTTAAAGAACACCAAAATCTTATCCTCCTCACACAATTCTTCGAAATTCGTCTTCATTCTCTTCAAATCCTTATCATGATCTACGCCAGACGACGCCCCATCCCCACTCAAATCGTCATCCCCGCCTCCCCCTTCCTTATCCTCGTTCGCATCCTCCGACATCGCCTTCCTCTTCCTGTCACTCAAAATCCCAGACTTCTGCCGCTTCTTTAACTCCACAATATCACGCAAAAAATCATTGGTCTGCCCCTCCGTCATATCGGTATCATCGACTTCAAATAATCCAGCTTTCAGCACAAACCTCAGCCGGTCAAGCCGCGCCTCATCGTCTTCCCCGAAGAGAGTCACGGGTTGTTTGAGGAAACGCAGGCGGCGGATAACCTCCTGCTTCGGAAGATTAAGCTCGTCGATTTTTTGCTCGTCGGTTAGGGTTTTAGAGGAGGAGGAAGCGGATTCGGCTTTAGATTTGGGGATTTCGGGATTGGAGTTAGGGTTTGAGGAGGAATTGGAATTTGAGCTTTCATTTTGTTGTTTCTGTTGCTTTTGACGGAGGGCTTTGGCCTCGGCTTCGCGCTTCTCTTCCTCGCGAAGCTTCTGGAGGCGCTTCTGTTCGATTTCGGAACGCTTGAAGAATTTTTTGCCGCCGACTTCTTCTGCTAAGCTTTGCCGCTTCTTTAACAGCTCTTGCTTCAAAATATCCATTCACAAATCTCTTCCCTTCTTCTCCAATTCTGCGATTCAGGTCAGATCACACAAGATCCGCTTATCATACCTTGTGTTTTTCAGGCAACACGGAGTCGTTTTGATGGTGCCCTAATAATTAGTCCACGACCTCTATTTATTTATTTATAGTACTGTAGTTGTCCAACGGCGAAAGACCTTTAATTTTTGTCAAGCGACGTCGTATCTGCCTTGTTTGCAGTAGGACCTTTCGCTATAACAGCCACTTTCTATCATTTCCCCAAATAGAGGATAGAGCTCAACTCCAGAAGTAGAAAAGAAAATAACATAAAAAAAAAAAAAAAAGAGTTAGAGAGAGAGAGGGGAAGAAGAATAGAAAAACTGGGTAGCGAGAGATGACGACGATAAGAAGATTTTGCTGCAACGATCTACTTCGATTTGCATCTGTCAATCTTGATCATCTCACTGAAACGGTGCGCTTCCCCCCCCCCCCCCCCCCCCGGATTTTTATTAATATCTGGAAGGGCTTGCGTTACATATATATATATATATATATATTTTTAATGTTTAAAAGAAAATTCTTAAATTAACTGTAAAATTGATGGATGGATGTATGTATGATGATCAGTTCAACATGTCTTTCTACATGACCTACTTGGCAAGGTGGCCTGACTATTTCCACGTTGCTGAAGCTCCAGGCAACAAAATCATGGGTTACAGTGCGTTCCTCTTCTCCATTGTGTTTTATCTCTATTATCCCTATTTCGCCTTTATTGCCTTTGCCGCTGGTTTTCTTTGAAATACTCATATTAGCATCTGTCTATTGAGTTTTATGATAAGCCTTGGTTGAGCTGTGCGCCCGTGCCTTTAGCTTTAATATTGAAATAATTTCTTTGTTAAATAATTGTTAACTAAAGAATTCATTTTTGAATTGCGTATTCTGGAAAAGAAAAAAAAAAAAAAAAAAAAGGTAACAGGGATACTGACCCAGTCTTGATTAAATTTGAAATCTTTAATGTGTAGTTTCTAGTAGGGTATGGCTGCCAAAATAACTGCCTCTGTTGATTTGAAGTGTATTATGTTATGGATAGCATGAGATGTAAATCTTTTGGTTTAGAGATGGTATGTAATTCTTACACCATTGAGCTTAAGCGTTTTAAGAGAGGTTACGGTAATTTCGATGGGATTATCTGGGGAAAGAGAGGGTGGAAAAAAGGATGGCTTCTGGTTGATGTCTGACTAGTTTTGTTTAAATTTTAGCACAGCTTGTTGATTCAGTAATTTGCCATGCAGAGAAAAGTCCTTTTCTTCCTCTTACATCATAATTTGGGGATGCAGGGAGGTGGGGGGTGGTGCAATATGACACTTGATATCTGTAAAGATGACATGATGGCACAAGATGTCTTGCACCATGTATTCCATGTGGGAACTCTAATCACCCATAGAGCTAAATGGCGAGATCCGAATAAACGTGAATGATACATTTGACAATGTTTTCTTTGTTTGAATATCGTGGAATTAATTCTAAATAAGGACCTTTCTATTTTAACTTAGCACAGGATACATCCCAGATTTTTTTCTGGTGACAATTTGCTAGTTTCTGACTGCCTTGGTTTTCGGTTTCCATCTATGAACTGAATTTCTATATCTGTAATCACATGGTTGATATGTCCTTGTGTTACGAGCTTGTTGCAGTTATGGGAAAAGTTGAAGGACAAGGTGAATCTTGGCATGGTCACGTCACAGCAGTAACTGTCTCTCCTGAATATCGCAGGCAACAACTGGCGAAGAAATTGATGAATCTTCTGGAGGATATTAGTGACAAGATGTAAGAATATTTTGTTTGCTCAATGAAATTATTGTTGCTTATCTCTAGCCACTTCCCATCTCTACACGAAAGAAAAGTAGTGGATGTTTTTGCTTTGCTGTCTCTAACCTGTTCAAGCCACCACTTTTAAAATCAGTAGATTCTTGATTCTAATATGATTTATAGTTCTCACAATATGCCTGTTAAAAAAATTAATTATTTTGGCATGCTATGTACCTACTGTGCCAGACCAAGTTATTGTTCTCTCTCAATTTTTAAGGGTTTTAGGATCTGTCAATGGCCTTTCTATCTTTCCCATCCAAAAGTTTCTGTGATCATGTTTCATTATCTTCTTTCATACAGTTAGTCCATTCTGTTTGCAGCTCAAAGATACATCTTCTAGTTCTTATGTCATGGATCAAGTGCAATCAATCTAGCTTTAAATGACCTTTAAGAGAGTATTTATGTTGTATTTGTTTTTGTTTTTTTGTTTTACACTAATTGATGATGATGGCTATTTTATCTTTATCTTACTTAAGTTTTTTCTGTGTATCTCATGTATTGATCTTGATGTTAAAGTCATTTGATACCCTAGCTGAGGTCTCTCCTTTGAGATATACAATTTTCCAAGTGGCCTTCAAGATGGCTCACTGCTTCTTTAACCTTGCTGTAATAAGAAATTAAATTTAGCATTCTTTAGGATGTGCATTTACCATTCGCTGTGGTCATTTCCCTTCATTCCGGATAGAACTTCATGTAGTCAGTTTTGCATTTAGCCAACTTTGAATGCGCAATGCTGCTTTAAGTATCAATTACTTTTCCCACTTAGGTTTCATATCAATCATCCTTTTATCTCTTTTTTATACAATCCTTCTTACCTCTCCTTTTCCTACGGAATTTGAGCTATGGACTTTGTTGAATTGTTAGCTACATCATCCGGAGGGGTAATTTTTGTTAACTTCGTAACTGCAAAGCATTTCAGCTGCCTGTACTTCTATTAAATCACCTAGGATCTTGTTAACTTTGTGATTACCACAGTTGTTTGCTTATGAGTTTTAGTCAAAGCTACTTCCCAATTTGACTAGCGCTTCGAGATTATTGGTATTCAGTTGAAGGATTTTTTTCCCCTTGGCAGTGACAAGGCTTATTTTGTAGACCTTTTTGTGAGAGCATCAAACCTACCAGCTATAAAGATGTATGAGAAGGTGAGGCTAATGGCTTCTCTTTTTCGACTTTTAGTATTACCAATTTCATGTTCAACAAAAATAATCTCCGATGCCAAATAGAGTATGTGGCTGCTGTCACCTACATCAAATCTTCAATGGTGTAATCATTCTATTACATTTTACTTTTTCCTTTCAGCTTGGCTACGTGATATACAGACGTGTACTGCGTTATTACTCTGGGGAGGAGGATGGTTTGGGTGAGTACCGGCATCTAACAGTTGCAAATTTGCCCTTCGACTTCATTTGATATTATCTCTTACTTATTTATGCTTAAACGCATTTCAGATATGAGAAAAGCTTTATCTAGGGATGTAGAAAAGAAGTCTATCATCCCTCTTAAAAGACCAGTAACACCAGATGAGTTGGAGTATGATTAGATCTTTGATTTGAATCTTGGTGTTGCAGTCAGCCAAGTGACCATGAGTTATAAGATGTGTATTTTCAGGGGGTATCTGGGTGCCATCCTGCTTGCCCACCGCCATCCCCCCCTCTCTGGTTATTTTATATTACTAGGTGTGTAATCTGGCAGACTTTCCTTTCCAGCAGATTGATACTCAAGTTCTGCGTAATTCACTACTCTTCATGCATCTATCTTTGTTTGTGATTTCTTGTTGACAGTAGAAGTTGGAATTCTTAGGTACAGATCTGCACTCTAAAGTTTGTAACAACTTTTGCTTCTCAAGCCATTGGGGATAATTGATATTCCGTATTTTCTGTGTCCCTTCCGTATATTCTGTGTCCCTGCTTTTTTAAAAAAAATTAAAAATTCATCATTAAAATTAAAAAAAAAAGTATAATGAAAAGAATACGGAGTTTATTTCGGGGATACAGTTGTTTGCAACATGTTTTTGTCCCCAAACAAGTAATATGTTTGCGTTATGGGTTTGGGAATCGTAGTCCATCATCACATTATACTAATAGATGGGCCTCTTGGGTACGCCTGAGGAATGTGTGCAGTAGGTTTCCTGGTGCAAGTGCTTGGACGTATCTCAAATGGGCCAATGGACGAATCGAAGCTTCATGCATTTAGATGCATAAAGTCCTGGACGCGTGGTCGTTTGTAAAATAGTGACACCCTTGTTTTCCTGCCCAGTTTGGGCTTGTTTTTCGGAAATAAGGAGTAACGAATGTTCTGGACAAATTTCTATGAATAATGCAGTTTTAAAAAAAAGTCCCTAATTTGAAGATTTTTTCATAAGTTTTTTGAACTTAGTGTCGCGGCACACCTTGTGTGAGGCGACGGTCAACAAATGTTTTTTAATAACGTGCAAATGTGTGTCAGACCAGTGAGACTAAGGTGGAATTTTCACAAAGGGTAGCTGCACAGGTGGGGTGCGGTGGCTCTAATTCAATTTTTTTTTTTCTAACCCCATGTTTGGTACATTGGAATGGTCCAGAATGGAAAGGCCTTTCCACCCAGAATACTTTTCCTCCCAGAATGGATTGGAAAAAGTTTTCCAGTCCATTGTTTGGTTACCCAAGTCAGAATGGAATGCCTATTCTTTTTCCAACGTTTAGTATGATTATATTTAGATGTCAGAATAAAATAAAAAATATATTAATTTGACTTAATTGCCCTTAATCCTTTGCACTAGAATATATCATATTTTTATTTTGTTTGTAATTCTATGCCTACAAAAGACTTTAATATTTTTAATTTTAAAATTCTTAATATTCTTGCTAAAATTAAATCAATTATACTCTTTAATTAATTTTAAACTAGAGCGCTTGGGTGCAATTCCAAAATTCTGTTTTTGTTTTTTTTTTTTTAACTTTCGGGGGGCTGAACTGCAATGATTAAAAGTTTGTGAGTGTCACCGCATAGAAAGTTTGCAGTGACACTCACAAATTTATATAATTATAATTTAGTCCCAAAAGGTAAAAAAAAAAAAAAATCCAGCAAGAATGACTAAACTGACTGCTGATTGAAGGTATTGTCCGGTCGTTGAATGGTAGAAATTGAATGAATGATCCAGCAAGAATGACTCGAATGGCGGAAGGAGAGGGACCAACACTGCTATCGCCCATTAACTTTTTGAAAACTTGCCTGTACGCTATGTAATTTTGATAAAATTTTACTTCAAGTCATTATATTGTCCCCAAATGATTTTGTTAAATTTCCTTTCCCTTCTCCCCTTCTCCAACTTTACCCTCATAAAAATCGTAGTTCTTTCTCTTTTTCCTATATATTTGATTGGGCAAATCTAGCGTTATTTCTTTGTCCACACAAGATTAATTTATTGTTTCAACATTTGCAGCATTGTGTCATTTTATGAGATTTTGGTAACTTTTTTCTTTTGTCCCTGAAACCAAAATAAACGGGTTAATTAATTCTAAAGCGAACATCCAGTTGTGCTTTACCCTCATGAACGTGATAGATACACATTTTGGCCCTTGAAAAAAAAATTCGTTTATAAGTTTGAATATAAAATCTAAAATATTTGGACAAATTTGCCATTTTTCAAAATATTATTAAACTCAAATAAAAAAAATTGTGATTCGACCAAAAAACGAACATAGTTTGGTTCAAGAAGGCTAATCTAGTTTTTTTTATTAATGTTATATTATTGTTATGGTTACTATTCTTATTTTTTATATGCTATATTATTATTCTTATTTTTAAACTATATGCTTTTATTTAAAATTTTTCTTTCAGCAACTTATCAAAATGCAAACCTGTCAGTTGAGTTCGTTTGGCTACAAAATTGGGTGCTTTTGGTCTGAGTAATAGTCCTACCTTAAAACACTAGTGTTAAGTTTTTGTCAGAAAAATTGTGCATGAAGAATTAAACCTTAGTATTTGTTTGTAATTTTATTAAGAAAAAATAAAAAGAATGAGAAGTATAAAGGAGCTGTATACAAACAAGTACTAAGATTTAACATTTCATCTTCAAATTTTGCGACAATATGTTTAAAAGAATTTAAGTCCAATGTTTATAAACTAATGTTAGTGATAGAATGGTAAGGTCCTAATTTAAGAGGGTTAAAATGTAGAAAAACCTAAATATTCCATTGGATTCAATAAAATATCCTTTGCATAAATTGGTTTTAATAAAATGAGTAGCATACGTGTGTTTTCACGTCATAGATTTTGTTTAATATCTAATGGAAGTATATAATTTTATACTTTTTTAGTAAATGTAATTTGGAAATCTCAATTCATACTATTTTATCTTGTTATTTCAATTTATTCCACCTTTGTATTTTTTGGGAGCAAAACACAGAAGGGGGGAAGAATAATCGTATAATTTTTTCAACGGCTAAAACACTTTTATACAAGCCCCCGAAACACTAACCTGGAATAATGCCAAAATCCTACTATTAAAACAAGCACCCCCCCCCCCCCCCTTGCCGGGTCCCCGGTTTAGCCCCAAAAAAACATTTTTTTTTTTTTTGTCAAGATTCAACATACTAGCCTACTCCTAACCTACTCTAGGGAATGGTCCAACTGGACTTGAGGGGCCAATGGAGACTAAACCACCATTGGACCAAAGGAGCACTAAGGTGCTCCTTTTGGATTTAATACCAAAGGAGCTGCTGCAGGTGGGGCTTGAAACCCCAACCTGCAGCAGGGGGAGCTTTACCAACTGCTCCCCTGACCACTGAGCCTTCGGCTCAGTGGCTCCAAAAAAACATTTGATACTCAAATTTTTTTTAACCTTTTGGGGGACTAAATTGTAATTATATAAATTTGTGAGTGTCACCATACACCTTCTATGCAGTGACACTCACAAATTTTATATTATTGCAGTTTAGTCCCCCAAAAGCAAAAATAATAATAATAATAAAATTGCATCCAAGCCCCCCAGTTTGAGCCCTTAAAAATTTTGAATTAGAGTCGTCACAAAGTACCTGTGCAGTGACCCTTTGTGAAAATCCCACCCCAATCCCAATGATCTAACACACATCTGTACGTTATAAAAAATTTTTTTTTGACTGTTGCCACACACAAGGAGTATATTGCCTCACACAAGTAGAGTAAAACTCCTAACGATGTACTGGGTATGACCCCAGACTGTTTTGCCACACAGAATTGAAGGTGTGGCTCCCCAATCCTGAAAGTGCACTATTTAGAGAAATTTGCCAATGTTTTGGGGTGTACAAAGGGTTATGAGTATGGGTACTTTCATCTTCTTTTTACTTTTACGTTGCGTTTCCAATTTATATTTGACAATTCTTCACCACTCCTAAAAAGCATTGTGCTCATAAGGTAGGTTAGGTACTAGGAGAGATTCTTTGGGGGATTGAGTCTACGAGTCAATCTTGAATCTTGTGGTTTAAAAGAGTGGCACAAAAATATAATGATGTTTGTTGACGTAAAAAAATGATGTTTGATGTAAGAAAGTGACTACGTTAGTATATATCATTATATTTATATAGTATTTTTTTCGACCACAAAATCTACAGTGAGATCGTAAATTGAATCTATTTGAGAATTTTCCTGGGGACAATGGATGATGAGCTTAGAGAGTTAACAAAGGCTATGGCGATCTACTTGTCATAGATTCCTCCACATACCCGGGATTTGATGTTGAGCTGGGGAGGGGTGGTTCATCTTTTCCGCTTTCATGCCCAAAATCTGAGACATTAATTTAAGGTTGCACGTGTACCTGTCGCTGCGATGATTGAGCTAAAATGCACGTGATGGTTGGGTTCTGTAAAGAGTAAAGCCGTTTCCAAAATCGGAATAAGTAAAAGATCTGGGCCATCCATTCATTGGCTTTGCACAACATGGGTTGGCTGTCCGACTCTTTCGACTTTTGCGTTGAATGCTGGTGTGCTTTACTTCCATTGTGTAAAATGTATTCAAGGGAAAATTCTTATATAGACTTGTCTTATGCCTCTACTTGTAAATCTCGTGATCTAAAATAAAACTACGTAAACATAATGATAAATATTGACGTAAGAAATGATGTAAAGTGATATAAAATATTCACGTAACACTCTTTTAGATTACAAGGTTCACAAGGTGCAGTTGTAGACCCGACTTATGTAAAAATTTCTCCTAATCCAGGGATTCAGATCCTCAGTCCCATTTATTCAGCCCCTATCAGGTTCTATGCATTCGGTGTTGTCACGTGTATCAAGTGTTTATCCGCAACCGTCATAAATAATAATAATTCAGTAAGTGAATAAACACTTGATACATGTAGTAACACTAGATGCATGGGGCCTGATAGGAATTGAATAAATGGAGCTGAAGATCTAAACCCTTAATTCAGTGCCACAACCACATGAGCGCTTTATAATGTTTTACACTTTCATTGTTTTAGGTGTCATATCAGGCCTAATGCCATGCCGCCAATAATGTTGTCCACTCCCGACTAATTTGTACATTTTAATGAAGTTTTACATTCTTATTATGATTCAAAATTGAACGTCTTCTCTTCCTTGGTGCTTTGTAAAGAATGAAGTTTTTTTTTTTTTTTTTTGAACTGTCTGACCTTTGTCTTTGATCAAATCAATTCGAGTACCAAGGAGTCAAACTTATGTCAAAATCCCACTTGGGCCACTAAAATCTATTTCTACCTATGAGACACAGGACATACCTAGAACCGTGGATTCTTTTTGATTTCTTGCCCTGTTTACCTGAAAGGCCAACCGAGTAACCATATGTATGGTCTGGCTTATCTTCTCTTGATACTCAAGAAAGATATGTAGCAGCTTTGCACGTTTCATGTCGTGAGCTTGCCTGCCATTATAGATATACCATAGTCTCAGGGAGAAACCATTATATCAGTAGGCTTAAAGTGTCGTATTCTTTCGCAAAGAACAATATAACGTGCTTTCTGAAATGCATCCACTACGTCTAATTTCTTCAAGCTTGTCAACCATAATGCTCCTTAGGTGCACTTCTAATGCTGTATAATCATAAGCTTAAGCCGAATTTCTAATTTGTTACATCTCTTTTTTGGAGGTTTTTATATATCTTCCGTTGTTTCTACACGTTTTCTGAATTTGCTTCTAGTATATGAACAATTCTACTTCGGGTGCCTTTATCTGACAACGGAATTCAAAAATAGTTCGATCAGATTACTCTCTCAAATAGCACTTTGCCAATATGGAAATTGATGGTAGCAGGATTACAATGCGCGGTGTAATAGAAGCTCTTTGCCACTGTAAGAAACGTTTGCTTGATATCAGCACCTAAATCGCCTGAGGAATTGGTCAGAACTAATGTCGCTAGTTCTTGCATGTCTGATTCTATCTCTTTGATACTTGTGATGCAAACCACGTTGGCTCTTTGATTATTTATATCCTGTACCTGATAAAAAAAGATGGATTCTTAATGGAATTCCTACAAAAGAATCAGTAAGCTAACTAAATTTAATAGATTTAGAGGTTCCTAATCCTAGTTTGTGAAATTTGCATCACCATATTTGATTCATAAGAAGTTTGAAGATGTCACAAGTAAAAGTAATACGATGTAAACAAATGCGGACACCTATCGTGCTGTATTTTACCGAAATTATCGAGTCGAACACAAAGTAAACTTAGTCCCTGACCTTTTTATGTTGAAATTGACGGATGTGGCGACAAACTCTATTGGTGATATTCAAAAGTTGTTGATACTTGGGATGGGACAACAACAACTCCTCCGAAACATAACGGCTGGTACACAAGTTTATTGTGCGCACTATGAGCTCTGCTTCTTCTTGGCCCATGTCACCTCCCTCTTTTAAAGCTATCAGCCACTTTTCCCACTTTGTATTCCCAGACGAAAATAGAAAAAGAATCCAAAGAAAAAAGGAAAAAAAAGTAGAAAAGGAAACAAGACAAACTTATGGAGTCAGCAACAAGCATTTTTTACTTTCAGGGTTTAGTAAGTAGTGGCTTGAGTATCTCATGACTAAACAACTCACAGCATGACGCAAATGGTAATGGATATCTCTGCCGTGGATTAAAACTGCGTCCAAAGAGAGCTGATTCAGAGTTCCATGCAGAGTCTTGATGAGTCTTTTTGTTGGCTTGTACCTGCAGCCGTTATTTATCCCTAAGATCTTATTTGCTATCTCCATTGGCTATTTTTCTAAAAAAATAAAATACTATACCTACGCACGCCACTACAAATTATAGCACAAAATTTGCAAGCACCCTAGTTAGTAGTTAGTCCACTGAAGTGTTTTCTAACAGCCTAATTTAAGTAGCAGAAGTTCATTCTGTATTTGCATATGTTTCCAGTTGTAATGACTAATGAGGCCACTTGAGAGCCACAAAAGATAACTGGATCAGTTGATAATATAATTCCTTTTCTTTTCCATGGAAAACAAACTGGACGGATACCTTGCACCATTAATATGATCCAGGTTATTGAAATAGTGTTGGAACTCCTGAAGGAAGGCTCTCTTCTGCTCCCCGGAGATGTGTGCCCTCTTGAAATAAGATTTTACTGTGTCTATTAGAATGGCTGTTTTCGCCCAGGCAAGCCGCTCCTTTGATCTTTCTGGTTCAAATATACTAGCTGCGGCCAAATAATATGCCAGAAGAAGACTTCTCTCGCTCAACCCGTAGTCTTCGAGGCCACATTCGGTGTACCGCCTGATTCGAATTAAAGGTAGTTTTCAGGGGTTCAGAATGTGAAATAATTAAAAACGGGATTACATTTATACACATATAAACAACATACTTAATTTATTTAGTAATATTAGGAGAAGTTTCTACCTGGCATGATTGAGAATTAGATTATACATGAAACAAATTCGAACTTACTTTTGGATGCTTCTCCACTCCCTCTGATGCAATGCCTGACAGTTATTGTAATCTAATTTGCCAAGCTCAAGATAAATGTTGTTGTTAATTTTTGGCATCCTTAAAAAAAGTAAACAAAACATGAGTCAAAACTAAGTATGTGTTGAATTTCACTTCAATATAATACTAACACAGACCAGCAGGTAAATATATTAGATTAAAATAAACTAGCAAAAGGTATTCATCACGAAAGTTTTCTTATTTATCATCCCATTTTTCATTCAAAATTCTGATCAACACTGTGTCGTAAGAATTTCTTTTATGGAAAGGGAACCTTCGTGATGTAATGTCATAACGATTGTCTTCATGTATGAGGAATTGCTTCAAGTATGATGCAATTAAAATCCCCAGCCGATTTAGCTTTTTCGCATCACTACTTGAAAAAAAGAATCCAAGAAATTCCCACACGGAGGCAAACAAAGTACAGCAGACAAGCAATTTTTACGTGCAGCTAGCAAATATTTGCAGTTGGTCTCATCCCACAAAAAAAAAAAAAAAGGAAATAATTTTCTGTTAAAATATACTAAATGTAAATTAACACAATCACACAAAACGGGTAATAATATTGGATGAGCCTTCTTCTGCAGTGACAATGCCGTCTTACGTTTGAGCCGGACTAGCGAAATTCCTGCAGGCCCTTTATCCCATTGAATTATTCAGCCAACTGGGGGTTGACTATATTTTCGAATCATTTTGACAATTAAGAAAAGCTATTCTGACGCAGCACTCCATCAAAAAAGTACTTGGCAAACGAGTCGATGTTACTGTTTTTCCACGTATTCAATCTTTTTAAATAGAAATTTGCAAAAAAAAACTGAACGCTAATATATCATTAGTTTAGGTATAAGATTAACAAAGGTAAAGTAATGCAAGCACAATAGGTTTATAATGAAAGAAAATTAGCCTATACGAAAATTTTAGTATTGATTGACTTGACACTCTGCAGTTCATTGATTGTAAACTAGCACTAAGTTTGATTGGTTAAATTTTTTAAAAATATGTTTTTAGAAAATTTTAAACACATTTCACAATTAACATTTATCTCAACTACATATATATTAAAAAAGAATTTTTAAAACTGTTATGATTAAAACATAATAAAAACTATATCTAACATAAACATTTTGGACCTTTTTTTCCCCTCTAGTTGATGCCTGATGGCATAGGTGACTGGCTTTGCTGGGATTACGAAAGGCCATGGTATTCACCCAAAAGAAAAAGTAATAATAAGACAGAATAAAACAAAAGGGTTACTTACAGTTTGTCCCCTAAAAGTTGGAGTAACCAACACTTTCTCCCCTTGAATGCAAAAAATGTACATTTTGCACCAAAAGTTTTGGGTTAATTTTTTTTATTAACTTTATTTTGTATAAATTATTAAAAGTCAAATTGCCCTCATAACAAATATACCTATAGGTATTAAAACTTACTTTTTTTTTTCTATTTTATCCATTGCATGTCTATCATACCCGTATAATAAGCATTTCTACAAATAATTTTAAAAAATTAATATTGAAAAATGCTTGTACTTACTTTTTAACTAAACTTATAAAATATATAATTTTTTTTGTATTATACTTCATAAATAATATTTCAAGTTGTGGCAAATTTTAAAATTTCTGTAATAGAAATGATACATCTTTCGTGTTATATACAAAATAATAAAGATTTATATCCAAATTTTTATACATGCACATATATAAAGCCAATAAAATCATAGGATTTTAATAAATGTGATATCTCGTAAATAAAAGAGTTAAAATTGACATTAATGTAACATAATGTATTAAACATAATGTAATATCTTACATACAAAAAAAAAAGAGTTAAAATTGATATTAGTAAGCATATGAAATTAAACATAATGTAATATTCCATGCACAAAGAAAAAAGCTAAATTGATATTAATGTAGCATAATATATTAAAAATATTAAATTAATAAAAATTCTATCATTTTATTAGTTTTATATGTGTGTGTGCGTGCGTGCAAAAATTTAGATATAAGTCATTATTGTTTTGTATAATGTGACAATTTTTAAAATCTTATGACAAATTGAAATATTATTTGTGAGGTATAATGTGACAAAAATTTTTGTGCATATTATATGATTAGTTGAAAAGCATGTACCATTGTTTTTTAAAATTATATATATGAGCATGATAGACATGTATGGAAAGAAAAAAAAAAGATTAAGTTTTAGTACCTACAGGTATATTTGTCAATACACATGTAGTTATAAGGACAATTTAGACTTTCACCAATTTATGCAAAATTAAGTTAATAAAAAAAATTTTGACCCAAAAATATTGGTGCAAAGTGTATATTTTTACATTCAAGTGGGCAAAATGTAGGTTTCTCCCACTTTCAGGGGGCAAACTGTAATTAACCCTAAAATAAAATAAGATTATTAAAGACCTTGGTGACGTCACAATTAAGCGTAAGAATATTGCAGCAGCAGAAAGAGTTAAAGTTGGCTGCTGTGGAACGTAGTCTTTGCAAAAGGCAAGGGTGCTCTGGCATCACTTTTCCCGCATACAGACACGCACACCATTTTTTAACAGCAAGGGTTCGACTAGATTTATGGGGGAAAGATATTATTCACATAAATTGGAGCTTTCTTTGATATGGGAATAATTTAATGAAAGTAGCAGATACCTGTATAGTGTCTTGCCAATCCAGACATCATCTTCGCCGCCATATTGTTCTAGATATAGTCTTGTTTCTACTCGAGGTAAACTCGCGTACCATGGAATATCTAGTGCGTATGCCACCTGTAATTTTTTGTTAGAAATCAAACTAGATGTTTATCACAATAAAATCGTCCATTACAATGCCCATAAATTCGTACCTCGCCAGGCAAATCTTTGGTTATGATCCATTTATCTAGGAGCCCATTGTTTGCGCGCTTTTCGCGCAAGAAGTCCGATGAGAATTTCTTGGCATCGGCAAGTATCTTCTCCCCCGGAGACATCACTTGAGAAGCTCTATACAGGTTAAACATTCCAGTCACCGCCTGGTTAGATTGTCCGGCAAAGCAAAAGAATTCACCCCCTTTCTCGAAGTGTTCGAACACGTCTGTCAATTAAACATCAACACGTTGTCATGTTACGAGCTAAATCCAGAAAGCCTATGTATGGTAGTATTTACGTACCACATATGGAAATACTAACCTCCAGAAACCATGTGTCCATGCAACCTTAGAAGTCTAAAACCCATAGCTGTGTCATCAATGTCCTGAATTAGGGTATTTCTGGCCCAACAAATACCCTTATCCGTCCAATATCTGAAAATAAGAATTCATCAATGTTCAGCAGCTGTGGAATTTTCTTTTCTTTTCTTTTTCCTTTTTGGCGTGCTGTGGAAGAATTTAGGTTCGGGTTCAGGTTGATTAGCTGTACCGGTAAACGTAATCGATACATTCTTCAATTTCTGCCTCGAAGTACCTAGAAATTCCTAGTCTTTGCAAGCGATCAACAGCCCAAATGTGTTCGAACAAGTCCACGGGGTACACATTGGGAACTGAATAATGAGAATTGCAGGAAATCAAGTTTGGCAGAGTGAAATAAACTTTCAAGTTTTGACAAATTTAGACTACGTGTTACCTCCACCATTGAATATTTCTACGATTTCAGTTAGATATCTGAGGCAATCTCCATCCTTGGTCTGCATGAGGGCAAAAGCAGTGGAGGATGGAGAAAATAGAAACGAACCGTTCTCACATTTTAAGAATAGTAGCCTTTGCCAGTCCAGTTCTGGCATACCTTCCAAGCTATGAAGTAATGTTGTGGGCACGGTGTGCATGATGTCCTTGGGTATCCTATCATTGCAAAGATATGATTATTAAACGAACAAATAAAGGGATCTTTCCTTTTCTATAAAATAATTTGAGCGGTGCGTTTACTTTTAGCTCATCTAATCGTTGGAGCAATTAATAGTGGAATGCAGCTAGCGTGATCATGACAATGGACTAGTTTTTGCAAATCTACCTCGTGAGCTTTTGATCTCTTCTTGCATAAATCTCTTGCAAGATAGGGGAATCATCTGGAACATCGATGCTCAACTTTTTGGCTATCTCAATAAGCGAAGGAAATGCCACTTCAAAACCAATTGGCATGTGCTCAGCACTCTCGTCTTCAAGCTTGTAGATGTTTTCCTTTATAAAAAATAGTCCTATAATTGTGACAACAAAGAGCTTAGGCCTGATAGTCCTTAATACAACTAGCACAAAATTTTACGTGATCTCTTTTGATTGAGCTATAGTCCCCTATGTGCAAATTTTGATTTTATTACCTTTTTTTATTTTGTCAGGATGCATGTTCCATGATTTTAGTGCAATTACACATCCTAAAGTGTTGATTATACGGTCGTGAGCTGAAAAGATAATGCTATCACCCCATGACCCATCAGGAAGTTGATTGTTGACAATCCACTCAAGGCTAGTAGGAAATTGAGGATTGCCGCTTCCATTTACATCTTCAACAAGGGCAACCCATGCAGTGTCATAAGCCGATATGCTTATCTCCCCATCATCCATCGACCGAAGCATTGATCGAATTGATTCTACTCTTTCTTTTATCCTACTTGATGTGCTTACCTTTTGGTAGGAGAACAACAAATTCAATTTGAGAAGGAAAAAAAAGAAGAAGAAGAGGACGAGTTAAAAAAGGATTCTATGCGCTGTCGTTTTAAACCACCTTGAGAGTTCCTTTTTCCGTACCACCTTCTCCTACAAACTCATGCCACTGTATCACTGGCATGCCATTTTGAGACGCGTCTGCTAATTCTGCACGAAATTTTGGTCATTTAGATAAGGAAAATGCAGTGCATGGTTTTCGTCTGAACTAATTTTCGTAGAAAATTTATTTACCACTGGTGCGAGGACTGGAAATTGTACATTGAAGGCGGAAACTAAAGTTAGCTCCTTTCACAGGCAACCAGATACCTAAAAAAATCAGAATAAAAATCAGGGAAACTCCACTGGCTTATCTTATGCAAGATATATTGTAGAAAAAGTAAACGATGAATAAGCCAGACCCTTCAACATGGTCGCAACAACGAAGCTACCACTGAAAACTGAAAAGAACTTAATCCAATTTATTTATCAAGTGCTGAAAATTGCCCGTCCTGAATTCTACACCCAAGGAAAAACCGATTATTTTCCCTTTATCTAATTGAAATCAATACTTGTTCTCGTAATTAATTCTTTTCTTTCAACAATAAAATCTATAACTTAGATTCAACATAGTGCTGGGCTCCACATGTGACCCTGAGCACACACACTGATTGAAAAAAGAAGACAGAGAATCCATCATCATAAAATTGTTTCGCATGTTGCATTCGAAATTTACACTATTAATTGTCCCACTTATTCTTTCCTTTTTTTCCTTTCGGGTGATCATTGTCTTGAAATTTAAAAAAGTTTCGAAATTTTGCTTGGCTCCCCACCCCCCCCCCCCCACAAAACCCCCCTTCTCTTCTTTCCAGCCATTTATTAGATGACTTACAAAAGAATCGAACAGTAACATCTTGAAATGAAAGCATGTGTAATTCAGAAGATAAAAAACAGATTACATGCAACCTGTGAGTAAGCATAAATGAAATTTAATAACATACCAGCTGTAACAGTTTCTAGCGGGCCATTTACAGGAGGAAATGATGCAAAGCGGCGGCCAGTCGGGGAAAATCCTAGAAGGGTGGTCGCTGAGTTGGAAGACATGAGTGTCGCCTTGTTTATTGGCGAAGGATGGTGGTGTTTTGTTGTGCTTTGTTTTGGCAGAAAAATTAAGGAGATCTTTGTTGTTGTTTGCTGTGTTTAAAAGCAATGGGAATATATAAAACAAGGCAACATGCTATCTCTCTATGTGTACACATATACACACGGATGCACACGCATACATTATAAAATTCTATCATGTCTCTACAGATACTTATATTATACATCATCAAGAAGTACTTTTTCCAGCTGTATCGTACAATTACACTGCCGTAGAGTTCCTATGTGTATAGGTTTGAGATGGTGCTTTTAGACACAAGCCCAAATCTTTATTCTTTTCTTCTTTCAATCTTTTTTTTTTATTGCTTTACAAATTTCATCTATTAGGATTTTGTTTTTCGAAAAAGGAAAGAAAACCCTCTAAACTTTAAATTTAAAGATATTATTATTTAAATCTTTCTACTTTCACAATCAAATCATCAATGTTTTTATGTTTGATTTTCTATAATGAGACATATCTTTGTTTCCATTTTTTCTTCCAATTAAAGTTCATTTATTATTTTTTTATCTACTTAATTTTTGTCCATTTGAAGACGAAAGAAAATCTCTTTCAGCTTAAAGTTTGAACTTACTCTCTCTGTCCCATAAAAATAGGCTCACTTTCCTTTTATGTCTGTCTCAAATTATGAGCCTATTTCCTTTTTTTAAGAACACTTAGCTTGTTATATTACTAACATACCCATATTTAATGCACATTGAAAAACTAAAATATCTTAAGTTCCAAAAACAATAGAGTAACATGTGTCTTCTATTATGGATAAATGATCTAATATTAGTAAGAAGTATTTGAAAAACGTGTGAACAAAAAATAATTGTTGTAATTACATTAATAACATTTCTTAATTTGTGTGAAAAAATATATAGGCCTATATTTATAGGATGGAGGAGTATTATATATTGAAGATGGTACATTTAAAAACATGTGTTCAAAAATTCCAAATCCTAGTTTATGTTTCTAATATGTTTGGATTTTTATTTATTCTCTTGACAATGATATAAAATTTTCTCTAGAATATTTTCTCTAGTGTAGTAGTACTAAATATTTATCTGTGAAAGGAGAAAGAGACGAAGGGAGCGGACAGAAACGACTTCCGGCCGGTTGGTTCCCACGGAGCCCCCTTGCGCGGGGGGGAGGAGTCCATGAAATTGTGGGAACTCCTGTCCTTTTCCTTCTCCTCCATGGCATTGGGTGTAACATATGCGCCAAATTACGTGTACTAATATCAATTACACATTATCAAATAATAATAAAAAATAATTCATCATCTTTATCTGGTTATTGATGATTAGTTCTACCATACTGCTTAATAATGCAGTGGCCCATCTAATATTTTTCCCTCCTCTCACCACATTGCTCATTATTATTCACGATTCATTCCTTTATTTTACCTTTAACTGAGAAAAGCAAGATAGGCAGAAAACGTTTAATCGAGAGACAAGCCTCATTTCCACCAAGATACTCCGATATTTTTAACAAGAAACACTAACGCAATTTTCTATTACAATCCATTTCCTTTTCTAAAGCACTGGGGTGATATACTCTATTCCATAAGTAAACACCAGTTCTCCTTAACATTCTCACACATCATATTTCAACAGAGACGGTAACTAAATCAATATTAAGGACCAGAATGTAGTACCCCTGCCACTCGAAGTCTAAGGGCCCAAATAACCAAAAAAAAAAAAAACTGTTGGAGGTGAAAAAGTGGCTCATGTTTATCTAGGATTGGTATCCAAGGATCGCTTTTTTTTTTTTTTTTTTGACTTGAGCAGAAGAAATTCTTCCCCTTTTGGAAACATTACATGAAGTGAAATTATGTTATGTGCAACAAACCACTTTTCGGATTTTTTTTTTACTCATTTAAAAAAGCAATCTTATTTGCTAATTACGTGGCAAACCTTACAACACAAATCTAGTGATTTAAAAGCCAAAAGGTTTGGTTTACGACGACAGTGTTCCGACACCTAATTCTCTCAAAACCTTGTAAGGGGTCCCAAACGTCACCGTTCTAAATTGGGAAAAGACATTGACATGTTGAAAGAAAGCAACTTCCACGACCATGAATATGAAGTTAGGCAGAAAAGAATTTAATTAGCTAAACTACCCATTTCGGTGATAGTGGGGTGTCTGTGAGCAAATTATCCAAAGAACCACCGAACCTTCTGGGGATAAAGAAAATTGGACTTTTATGAGACCCATTGCGGTCCGTGCAGTACATCGGACCAAAAATGGTCTCCTTGTTAATGGAATGAAGTGGTGGCGTTGAGGTGTCTCCAGCAATCGCATCCTGTTAATTGCAAGTTGATAGAGCCCAATTGACTAACGAGTCCAAGTTGGCAATAATTATAAGGTTTACAGCATTTTAGCAATGATTATTATCTTACTTAATGTGATCCATACATTTACACTATGTTTGGAAGGAAGGATTTGGAGGGAAAAGAAAGGATTTTAAGGTTTTCTTTTGTTTGGAAATAAGGAAAGAAAAAAAGGGAAAAGCTACTTAATCGTTTTCCTTTATTTGGAAAGAAGGACAGGGAAAGAAAAGAAAGAAAATAGAAGGAAAAATTTGCTTGTTTTGACTAAAAAATTTCCTTCCCAAATTTGGGAGGAAAAGGAAGGAAAATAAAAAAACAGTTTCTTTCCCTTCTTTTTCTTTCTGTCACTAAATTTCTTTCTCTTCTTTTCTTTTCTTTCACTGTCTTTTCTCTCTTTTTTTTCCAATCTAACTTCCAAACTAAGGATTAGTGACTGATATTGTAAACAAATAAAGGAAAAAAGAAACAGAAAAGGTGCGCCCTGATCATAAATTTTCTGAAGCCGACAGAGAGAGATCAGTTATCAGATACCGGGCAGATAATTAGATTTAGGAGATAAATTCAAAGTATAATGGTAATCCTATTCTTCTCGGCTCCTCCAAAAGCAATGAATTAACTTAACAGAAACTTGATCTCTATTCTTTGTCTGTTTCGATCAAATTAAACCAGCTTTTGAACTGAGATCCAATAGTCTGTCCATATACATAAAAACATACAGGTTGACGTAGCCAATTTTCGAGTCCTACGAAGGTCCGACCATGGCTAATTTGAAGTAACTCCTCCTGCATTACTAAAACTCCCGATGACTACCTTCATTTAATTCTAAACTTGTTGCCTTTTTGTCGAAAGTTTTTACTCAAACCATTGCATATAAATCAACAATATAAGAGAACAAAAAAAATAAGATACATGTTAATTGGTTACATATGCTTTGAGATTTTAGGCATTTTGGAGCCTTCCCTTTATCCTTGTGTATTTTTTTTTACCTTTTATATTGTACATTGGAGTTGACCACACCCAAAAAAAAAAAAAAAAAAAAAAAACAAGAGTTACAGCTAAATCCTAATATTTATCGCTTGTCTAATTCTTGTTCTCAACATTTTCTTTACCTCTGAAAAAAACAAGTTAACCATTTCAAAATTCACAACTGATCAAAAACTATTTCTTAACTTGCACCTGTGCCTGTGGCGACAAATATCTACAACTTTTTTTCTTTCTTTCTTTCTTTTTTTTTTTTTTTTTTGGTTTTGGCAATTCAATTCCCACTTTTTTGTTTACGTATATAATCAGATCATTTATTCATTGCACATGCTACTGTAACTAGAAAAGAACAAAAATAAGATGCAGCACTTCATTATGTGGCCAAAATTGAACCAAAAAATAAAAATAAAAATCTATCCGTTTATTGACCTTACGTTCTGTCTATTTAATAAGAGCACAAAAACTTTATAGGAAATAAATTGCAATATCCTTACCATAAGTTGGAATAGTTCCAAGAAATTGTGACGAGAGTTAGAAAAAAAAAAAAAGATAGCAGTGCAATAACGTATCTCAAAAACGCCTGCTACGGCAGCTAGGATAATGACTTTGTAGGTTCTTGGTACGCTAATTAACGTCAATAAAGGGACCTAACCATGTACACAAAACCATCATAATTTTTTTTTTTTTTTTTATCAATCTTCGTTGTATTACAATAGATACTATCTCACACACAAGTGGAGTGAGCTGTCCAATAATGTGTTGGGTAAAGTTTCAAACTGTTTATCATACATAATTTGAGGTATAACTCTCCAAAATCTATCTACCTACCCTCCTCCGTAAACCTAAATCCTAACTACGGCAAGTAAAATTTGATTTAGGACTTGCGGTGGTAACCACTGGACCATTAGACTAGTGGCTAAAACCACCATAATTGTATAGTGATTGAAGTGTTTCCAAATTCTTAATAGAAATACAAGATCTTTTCATATCCTCTTTTCTCAATAGAAATACAGGATCTTTTATTATTATTATTATTATTATTATTATTATTATTATTATATTTCATTAAGCTTGAGTGGCTGATTTAGCCTCTAATACTAAAGCATCCTAGAACTCCTACTAATCAAGTACACTTTGTTTCCTATTAACAATAAAATCTTCTTTGATTCCTCCATTCTTGACCATATTCCAGTTCGCTCTGCCTGTGATAATAAAGACAAACTTCAGAAAACATGATACGCATAACCCTTATTGGAATGGGATCTATAAGTCAGCAACTCCCTGGACCAGAAGTGCATAAATATGTTTTTTTTTTTTTTTGAAAACAAAAATCACTCTTTTTCGAAGGCGATCATAAAGAGGGAGAAAAAAAAAAGTGATATCAACTCGGTAAAAACTCTACGTCATTTTAATACAAGAAAACAAGAACTTTGACTGACTAGGTCTATTTGATCCCTAATCCTACAAAAAGTTCGAAAAATAGAAAAATTAATAGCAATGCAGAATGTACTCAAAACATACATAAAACAAAATTCCAATTAGGCCCATAATTCAGTCTTGTGTCACGCACTCAAGTGTATGACGAGGCCATAAAATGAAGATGGGCTCAAAGTGCCCACTCTTCGAAGTGAGTCCATGTAGCAACCTTCAGCCTGCAAATTTTGGGCTTCAGAGATGAGACTTCTGGTAGCCAATGTTACATCTGTTGAAAATCATAATAGCGATTGCAGCCACGAACCGAACCCAAACAAGGTCACTGTCTTCTGGGCCCATATAAAGATCAAGTCCAAATCCAGCTCAAGAACTATTTCTCGTGATCGTCGCGTGTGCATTTCCATACGGCACAACAGACGCAACGATCCAGTTGTTGTTGGAACTTACACAGCAGAGTTGAAGTTTGAGGAGTAAAGACAACGACGAAAAAATGGTGGTGTCTCTACGATTTCCATTCTCGTTTTCTCAGCCCCAAAAACCTAAACAACCCAATGCAACCACCTCCCCTTCTTTCTCCACCGCTGCCACCACATGCTCCGTGGCCATGGCCTGCAGTGTTGGAATCGGCGCTGGCATAGCTCTTTCTCAGACTCCCACTAATCCATTATTAGGGAACCCCTTCAGTTCCCTGCTCTCTAATCTGTTGCTCAATAGAAATCATTTATCTCCGATGTGGGGTTCTGTTTCACTCTCCGACAGTTCAGCTCCGGTAACTGAATCAAAGACTGGAATGTCATTTCCCTCAGTTCTTAAAGATTCTCAGCGACTTCTTGGAATTGGGTTGAGGAAAAAGGCCATATTGGGGTTGAAAAACATCGATGTTTATGCTTTTGGTAATTAAAAATTCAATCTTCCACCTTTTGTTGATTAATGTTAGTATTACTTTGTGTTTTAGGTCCTCTTTTTTGTCAATGTAATTAAGTAGATATTGACTCTAATTTCGCTGCGGTAATAATAGTCCCCCCCCCCCCCCCCCTTCCCCCCGCCAAAAAAAAAAAAAAAAAAACCCAAAAACACGAACTGTTTCGTGCTTGCAAATTTTATACTTCCTTAATGCAGTAAATTGTGGCAGTAAGTCAACTTTAAATCTTGTTTCCTTTTCACAGACAAATTTATATAGTGCGTTATAGTAATGAATTATATATTCCTACTATTTTCTTTTCATTATTTCAAATTGCATTTAAAATTTTTCTAGGGATATTGACTCTTATCATTGTATAGGAGTGTATGCTGATGATAGTGACATAAAAAAACTTCTTGGTGAGAAATATGGAGCACTCTCCACATCTGAATTGAAAGAAAAGGAGGAACTAAAGGGGGATCTCATGGAAAGTGATATATGCATGACTATCAGACTTCAGATAGTTTATGGCCGATTAAGCATTCGATCTGTGCGCAGTGCTTTCGAAGAGTCTGTTGGAAGCAGATTACGGAAATTTGGGGAATCTGACAATAAAGAACTACTTCAAAGGTGATCCTATTGTATTATTGTTAATTTACTCACCTTCAACCTGTGTTATGGTAGACCCTGCACTTTCTAGGGGTGTAAAGGTTCTGACACTTTATATAGAAGCCCTTTTGAGTGGCCCTTATTGCACATAGGATTTCAGCAATACGTCCCCTGTTTTCGTTATCATTTTTATTGTACCATTGTTAAATCCAATTTCTTAGTAAGTGTGGAAGATATTCTTTTATAGAATTTTATTAGGAAATAAATTTCTATCATCCTTGATCTTAACCATGAACTTTGCATAATGTATCTACATCTGTAAACTTAAGAAGTACTGTCCAATCTTATTGCAGGTTCACTTCCCAGTTCAAAGATGAATACAAGATACCGCGAGGATCCATCATAGATCTCTCAAGGGATCAGGGCTATGTTCTGCGCACAACAAGTAAGAAATTTCATTCGTTTGAAGCACTTTATTTGAAAATCATTTAAGCAAGGGTTTTTGTTGATTTTGTTTCAGAAAATGAGTCCTTCAAAATATGTGTTTTGATATACATTAGTGTTATTGTAAGACCTTTCATGGGCTTTATGTGATAATTTAACCAAATTCAAGATTTTGATGATCGTATATCTTGTATATGTCTAACTTGATTAACCAACTGACCTCTAAAGATGAAGCAATCAGACAAAAATAGTTATCACGTCTTGAGGTCTTCTGTGGTTTTTGTGTTATTTCCTTTTAAACCTTTTGATTTTATATGTCATATGTTGTTCCATTGTAATATAAATTTTATTATATCACTGCAGTTGACGGAAAGGAGGTGGGAAGCATTCAGAGCAAACTACTATGTCGCTCAATACTTGATCTATACATTGGTGATGAACCATTCGATCAGAAAGCTAAAGAAGATGTTCAACACAATCTGGCTTCTCTTCTCCAGAAGTAGATGTGTAGTCGAGAAACATCTGTCTGATCTGATGAGGATATATTATGTTGTATCAGACAATTTTCCCATCTTCTCGGAATTTAAACTATAAAAAGAGAGCAGTGCATTCTAAATATAGAATTCTTTGTAAACTTTATGCTAGCAGTAAAATCTGTTGAAAGCCTTCTGTGGTGTGAAGTTCTTGGCTGTTTACTGTGATCAATTTAGCTTAGGCATCGATGTTGGATCATGAAGAGAGACAGTAGAAGCCTAGAAATCGCGCACGGAACCTTGGTAGAAAAAAGTTGCTTGGCCAATTCCAAAAGTACGCTTTTTGCGGTAGACAAACTTCAGCGGCTCACTCTGGAATCACAGGGAACGCTAATGGTCAATGCCGTTTACTTTCGAACTTAACAAAATCCCAGTGTAACTTAAGCACGAAAAGTTAAAATTTCAAGTACAACTGAAAACTTGGACAAACGTAACAATGGTTTCAGGGTTTGACACTGCCGTCGTGCACAATAACAAACCGAGAAACCCTAATTTCGTCAAACCAAGTACAGGAGGATAATGTTACAGAGACGTCAGTTTATTGCATTCCGTAGATGGTCCTTCCCTGGAGCCTGGGATACTTTCCAGTCCGTTGGTCCCCACAACAGAGCGTATCACTATGGATAAACTGAAAGCAGAGCAGTAGACTTCACAGAAAAGCGGTACAATAAAGATTCAAAGAATAGAGGTCCAAACTCGCAGATTAGTCAAATACGTACAAGTCAGTATCACATTAGAGCGATTAATCACTTCATAAATACATTTCAGAACCAGAGACATGTTGGCAAGACCAATTCATTTAGGCCACCACTTTTAAATCTCCTCAGCTGCAGAGTTCTATATTTTTGTGCCCAAAACCTTTACACTGTCTCTACTGCCATTCAGAGCTATTACAATTGTTTGTCCCTCCTTAACACAGTCACAAAGAATGGAATGGAAGAGAAGTCACAAAGAATGGAATGGAAGATAAGAAAACAACTGCCACATCTTCTTGTACCACCACTTCCGTATGTGCAGCAGATTGGCATTATGCCACGAGTCTGTGAAGACAAGGGATTCTTACTTTGGTTGTTGTCTCCATCAATAGATCATATCATCAGTACTAGAGTTCACATAGTTGGCAGGGACATGTGCTAAGTATTGTGGCGCATTTCTCCCACAAACTGGGGCGGATTTCTGGCTTGGTCCATTTAAAGAAGTCTCTGTTTGTTTTGCCGCCTGTGATTTGTGACCCCCAGAAGTTTCGATGCTGCCACTTCCAAGAATGTTTTTCGAGAAAGAGGAATTGGATGGTGAAACATCAACTAAAGATGAAGCTGGCTTGCTATTGATGACAATTTGTTGCCCTTGGAAAGCAGTAGCTGAGTTTGAACTGCCTCCAAAGGATATCTGTGTGCGACGTGAATTTCTCCGTTGTTGCTGGGTAAGCTTTTTAAGGCTTGAGGTATTGGCTAGAGAAGGGATCGGTGAAGTTGTAGACAAGGATGTGTTCTTTAACGGGGACAACTGTGCAAAGTTAATGTTTTGGACAAGATTACGTGAGGCATTACTGTTGCTGTTTGGCAAATTATTTCCAGAGAAAGAATGATGGATGTTGGTAGATGCTGGCGCCCTAACTTGAGCTGGCCCTGTCATTTGCATCTGTTGAATGTGCTGCTTTGAAAACTGAATCAACTCTTGCTGTTGGTGCTGCAGATGACAATTTGAGGTGTCAACTGATAATACAGCAGTAAGTGCAGTTGAGGAGGAACCACAAGGTTGGTTTCCAGTGTGTGATGATGGTAAAACATTCAGAACTCTGGCTGAACCATCAGCAGCAATTTCATTGACTGTGAAGTTTGAAGGATTACTGCAAGCCAATTTACCTTTCATCCCATCATCGTTACTGGCTGCACCAACTACATTCTTTCCTTCAGCTACCCGGAAATTCTTTTGTGACACTTGGGCAGCATGCACTAGCTGATACCCACCCTTAGCTAAATCAGGAAGCATCTGGAACACGGCAGGGTTTTGCGAGACAGACGAAAAGTTAAGAGCTGGAGTACTGGAAGCAGCTGAGCCAAACGACAGTGCAAATGCTTGAGGGTTAGCGACCTCCATACCACATATAGACCCCTTCTGTTGCGGGTAGTGATGCTGATTGCCACCAGCAGTATATAGTGCAACATTCATCGGTTGGACCGGAATTGTTACGCTCTTCCTATCACTAGATTTTTTAGCACAAGATTCTCGGCTATCAACAGCAATTGGACTATCTTGTCTGCTCATGTCTTTGTCCAACTTGCTAGCTGAAGGGGATGTTGCTACGTGTTGCTTTTGTGACTGCTGTTGTTGGATTCCAGACAAGGAAATAGAACGATGACCACTAGGCTGGCTTCCTATCCGTGGCTGATTATGCGACCCGTTATGGAATGACAATGATCCACTTGCTGTGCTAGCAGCCTGGGAAGGTAGTTGGACAAGATGCAGGCAATTGGACTGATGCTGAGAGGTGGATTGTTGTTGCTGAACTTGAGAAACAGGGAATATCGAAGAATAATAAGAAGCATTAAAGAAAGGTAAAACAGGGCCTTCAGTTTCCTTGATCATTGGAGGTATTCCACCATTTGTTGAAATGGAAAATGGATAACCATTGTTCTGTAGTATTGGCATGAATGACGGAGCTTCATTGACGGGCAAATTTGAACAATTAAAACTTATAGTTGCATCACCTGAGGGTGATGATAAAGAGCTTACTGCAGGTCCCTCTGCTGAATTATTCGATAAAGATACCTTTCCACATGCTTTAGCAGATTTAGATGGTCCAGCCTGACTAGTAGGTCCACCTCGCACTTGATGCTGTCCGAGTGGAAAAATGAAAGCGGGACCATGCTGCTATTAAACATTCAAACCAACATATCACCAGCGTTATACAGAATGCTTGCAACTTAAAGCTAATGGGAAAGCTAAGAAGAACAAATACCACTAAATTGCCTGGTTGGGTTTGCTGGAAAGCTTGTTGAAGCACAGGCTGTTTAGTCTTCGTGGCATCCACATTATTTGGAATTTCAGAGCTTTTACTAGCCAAAACACGGTCAGCTAATAAGTCTCCCTGTAATGAATTTCCTGGAATGGAGTTTGATACCGATGATGTAGGATTAAGGCTAGCAGGACCAAAAGCAGCAGGCCATGTATAGTTCTCGGTAAGCTGGTGGTGATAACAAATGCTGCGAGCAATATGCTGATGCGTGGCACATTTCTTTGGCCGAGGTTTAGAGAGTGAAAAAGGAAGGAGCTGCATATTTTCCAAAATTCGGTCCAGCAAAAAAAAAATTTATGAATAAGAAAATTGCTATACTGAGAAAAAAAGACAGAAAAGAATAGGGCTTGACTTTAATCAAGCAAGAAGGAGAAGGAGGGGGGGGGGGGGGTGAGGGGGGCGGATGTACTTGCAATTGAGCTGAAGGATTTGCACTTCCTTCTAAGGGCATTATCATCTGAAATGGAGCCATGTATCTGCAGATGAACAAGACAATGAGCTACTTAGCATCGCATCATTAGTCAATAAACATTAAAAATGGGGCTGGGACGAAACTTTAGCAAAGACCTACCCTGGATGATTACCGCCTGGCCAACCAGTAACAGCAATTGGAAAAGGCAACAAGTTTGTTTGAGCTGTAAAAATTTATGTGACGCCAAAATGTAAAAAACTAGAAGAAGAGTAAAAAATATAAAACTTTGAGTAGTGGATTGAGTAGTGGATTACCAAAATGCTGCCTTTCAGAAAGTGGTACTTTGCATTGACGTTGTTGATTCTGACCACGCTGCATGACACTGAAATCGTCTTTACGAGGCTTCTCAAAATCAAGTTTTGTACATTCTTGCTTAATTGAATTTGTCTGCGTTTGCTTCTCTTCATGGTCCTTTCCGTACACTATGAATTCATCCTTTGCCACAGTTTCACTCTTCTGCAGTAGATAATTCATAAACAGTCAATGTCAATCGAACTGCAAAATGCCAAAATAATGCGTATGAAAATGCAGAGATCATCCTACCATTAAAACGTCAGGAGACACAAGTTTATGACAAGAACCAATTTCAGTCGAGCTATCCCTCTTCCTTTCTGGAGATGAAGGTATCGGTAGAGGAGCCTGTTCCAAAAAACAGTATCATCATTTTTTCTAAGAGAATAAATCTAATTCAGAATTTATTTGTAAAACTCTCTTGCCATGCTCACCATCAAATCAATCTCAAATTTTGCTTCCCTCTTTTTCTCAACCAAATCTGCTGTTTGATTCCTGATCAGGACCAACCAGAAGAAATTTCAAATATCTTCAAAATGAAAGAGACATTGCCACGCACAAACTCAGAAAAGGAAGCGGGTACTGGAAAGAAAAATTGATAGATACTCACGCTTTTAACAGTATGGAATTTGTAGAAGCATCAGCATTTGATTTAGCACATGATCGAGATTCTTCTTCTTTTGGAGCCACCCATTGATCCCTGATCACTAACTCATTCCCACCAACTGATTCTCCAGCTTGATCCTTTGGATCCTGCCCTCTGCCAGCATTATCTTCTCCTTTATGCTCCCACGCATCAGGGGCAATATTAATAGGCAAATCTTTCTCTAATTTAGATAAACAATCGTCGCTTCTCATCTTTATTGGTTGCTCATTATGAGCTTTAATTTCGTTACTCGACACATTGCCTACAGGCTGCTCACCTTTACCATCCTCTTCCCCTTTCTTATTCAACCCTGTATTAAAAAAATATATTATTAAAAAGTGGAAAATGAAGGAATTTTACAGTTAGTAAAGGAAAATTAATTTCCCAAATGAATAAATCTGCCGAAGACTTGCCAATATCGAGCAAAGGACTTGAAGGGAAGCTAATTTCTTGTTGCAAATCTGAAGCCTGGTGAACAATTTTTGCAGAAATAATAGGAGAACAAGTAGAATTGTCATCAACGGCCTTATTGCAAATTGAATCAAACTTTGCCGTGGAATTATTATCACTGCTTCTTTCAAGTTTCTTAGAGCTTTGGGATTGCGACAGAGATTGAGATTGCTTCATTAAATCGAATAGAGCTTCAACCACCTCTATCTCAATATCGTCTTGGACTGAGGAAGAAGGCTCTCCAGAAACCTCGGGAGTCTGAGTTTTAGGCCCCAGTTGTTTCTGCAAAAATCACGCAAAAATACATTTAAAAAAAAAGTTCCAAATCCCGTCGTTTACTCGCCTACAAATTGCAAAAACTTCACCTAAAATAAATCAAACTGGAAAAAAAAAAAAAAAAAACAAAAGAACAGACCATCTTCTTCCTTGAAGGAAAACTTGAATATGAAGTCGAAACGCCGTTGCTACTTCGACTCAGAGGCGAAGACGAAAATCTTCGGCGGCTCTGCTCTTCCCAAAATCCACCAGTGCTGGAGTTCCAATACTCGTGTGACCTCTTTACCGAAGCTGCAGCAGCCACATGAGCCAGGTATCCGAGTTAAAGGAAAATTTGATGCAAATACAGTAGCGAAAAAAATAATTCAAAATTTTCGCACCGGAGCGAGCTCTTCTTGGAACCGGAACACCAATCACTTCATCAACGACTGTCAACACCGGCGACGACCTGACAGTTGAAGCCAGAGTGATAAGATTCACCTTAGAAGTTGACAACAGCTCCTTTCCGCCATCATAGTCCTCAAAGTCTTTGTCAAAGCTCTCGTCCGCGGAACTGTCGCCAGCACCACTATCCCCACCACCATCGTTAACGTCCTTGTCCTTATTCCTCTGCGCGTACCTCTCCAGCCTCCTTCTCTTGATTTGACAATCTCGATTTTTATCTCTGTCCTTTTTCTGTATTCGCTCTCCTCGATCTCGTAACCTCATCGTCTCCAGCAATTCCACCTGTCTATCTCCCTCTGCGACAACAATATTAAAATTAAAAATAAAATGTAAATAATAATTTACAAAAAAAAAAAAAAGAGAGAGAGAAAATACGAGCAGTAATTTCAGTTAGCTCAAACCAGTTGAATCTCGGAGAGAAGTAATCCTGTGTCGTCGTTTTGACATTCCAATTCCAACTCCATTCACGGAAGCCGTACTCCATCTTCTCCCTTCTCTATTCCTTTCCATCACCCCCTTGATATTTTTCTAACCCAAAAAAGAGAGAGAGAATTCAGCAAAAACCGCTTTTCTGGAAAGGATTTTGCATCTGACTGCCTAATTTTGCTCAACTGCTTTGCCTTCTTCACAGTTCTCTAGTATTCTTCCCCTCCCCTAATCTCACCTCATCTGCTCCTTTCTTTGCTTTCTTTTCTGTTCTTTAATTGTAGTTGCAGTTTTTTTATTTTATTTTTTTTATTTTTGGTTAAGGTCACGCTAAAACTGCCCTGATGCCGTGCTGGACGCCACGCGATTTGTCTTGGACGACTGAATCGCAATCTGGGCTGTTGATGGAACTTTAATCTAACGGTTGACATGAACCGGTGCTTACGTGGCACAACCGTCACTTTCTCCCTGCCATGGGGCCCGGAATGCCACGTGGGTCGTTCGGGTGTCTATCATTTTGTATCCGAATTGTCACGTTTCGGTTTCAGTTACAGGAGGGACCGGCGTGATAGGCGCATGAGTTGGAGAAGGAGTATCCAGTTGAATAAGGAATAAGGTTGGCCCCGGGAGCTCCACGTCGGATTAGTACGGGTGATGACGAATAAGGTATTTGTGTTTTTTTTTTCTCTCTCTCTCACAGAATAAAAATATCTTATCTTTCACTACTTTACCGTGGCCATAACAACAGTATCACGTGGGGTGATGGAAATACTGACCATCCTTAAAACGCCATTGCTTGTGTCGACATAGAAAAATATTAAATAAATTACTTGCACTCCTACGTGACATAATAAAATTAATAATTTAACACTACATAATAATAATAAAAAATTATATTTTATATTATTTTATAATATATTATTAATTTTAATACGTCACGTGATGTATCTCGTGTCGTGTATGATGCATCTAATACTCACTCATATTGATATGCTTGGTGCAAAATCTTAAACTGTAGCTTGCTTTTTCTTTTTCTTTTTCTTTTTTTTATTATAAAAATGGTAAACTAAATTTCAAGATTTTCTTCGTAACTTTTTGAAATTTTTCTTGGAATGTTTCATTTGCACCACTTTGATCAAAAACACAACTAAAATCCAGTAGTACATTGTACACAAGTTACTGCCCTTGAACTATTCGTCAATTCTATTAGCTGAATCAACAAATTTGATGCTATATTCACAAATCTTCGCTATTCATTGTGAAATTGTTTAAGAATCATGATATAAACAATTTTTCCAGCTCCAAAAAAATTAAGTCAATGTTGGGTAAGTCGAAAATTACAGTGTTTAAGTGTTGCCTAAATCATTTCAAGTATAAAATTTACTTTATTAATATTAAGGTATGAGATGCAATGCGTTCTTATGAAACCAAACGTGAATTAAATTGAAGAAACTTGAGTTGTTCTAATGTAAATTTGGGATTTTATTTCCATTTGATTAAGTTTGAACTAAGTTGAAAGATACATCTGTTTGCATTTAACGTAATTAGATGGTGAACTAATTTTAAACAACTTTTATCTAACCAAATTCAAGTAAAATATAGGACATAAATATCTTGTTTCTAAGAACTAAATTCCAAAGCTCACAAAGGAAAATCATCTGGAGTTCAGTTATGCCTTTAACAGTTAATTGAAAATATAATTATTGCACTGTTTTCTGGCTTATTGCCTGTTCTACAGAAAAGCAGAAAATGAGAGAGTTTTCCTCTTTCAGAACCGAAAAGGGCAAAAAGAAAAGTAAAGTAAAAAAACGTCTTTTTCTTTTTATTTATTTCTCTTTGGCGTTAGAAAAAAGCGATGTACCATCACAGTCGGGTCCCACGCAAAGATAATCTCCGTCCGTGCTATTAATCTGACGGTTAGATTTCATCCGGCAGCGGGCAAAAGTGCATTCGCAATCGTCTCAATAATCAAGTAATCAAGTGGCAACGGCCGAAGCCCAGTGGGGCCGCGGTAGTTGTTCTTGTTGTCTCCGCCTTACATCTGACGTGTCGAATCTGATGTCTCTTTTGGAATTTGCTTTCGCCCTTTACGATTAAGCATTTACCAGCTAAAAACTCAGCATAAGCTAGAAAACAAGCAATGGAAGGAAAAAGGGGAAGAATAAAGCCACGGCTTTAGCCATTTAGGAAGGTGTTTTGGATATATATTTAATGGTAAGGTTTTCCAAGCTCTAAAATTACAACTAAGAAAGTTTAATAATTCAATTCACTAACAATGATTTAGGTTTGATAGAAAATATTTATACAATTACCTCCATTGAACATGTCAATACTTGTAGCATATTCGCTCGATGATTGTTATTTGTTTACAACCAGTGATACATTTAGTTGGCTTGTTAATATCACGTCTAAAGATACATTGGTGAAACTAATTTTCCATACAAATAAATAAGTGTTCTAAATCAACTTAACACTTAAAATTCTTTGATTTTATATTACACAATGAAACATTATATAAATTTTTGTCAAATTGTCTATTTTCTTTATAGTTTTTGCACAATAATTTTTTTTTAAAAGAAGTGTTTTAATAAAAGTAAATTATCAATATTTCTGCCCTTTATTAAAGTGCATCAGAGAATTTAGACATGCTTCACATCAAACTAGTAAACATATACTACCATTGCTTTGACTATAAGAAAACACATTAAAAGAGCATTAGCTTCCTTTTAATGTGAAATTATTTTTCCAATTGTAATACCATTGTTTTGACATTTAGATATAAGCTTAGCTTTTAAATTGAATCGAATTTGTCGAGCTCTCACTTCCATGATTTGAATTCTATGATTTACCTTTCAAAGTCACAACCATCACTATAATTAGACATGGTAAAATTTGTGAACTTTAGTTGTTCAAGTCGTAATCCATTAGGTGAGATAGTACAATGCCTATCAGATGGAAACTTTAAGAACCAACAGCCCTCTTGACCACTGTAATAGATTTAAATTTTTATGAGGTGGAAGGTCAAAGATTCAAATATTATCGCTTATCAATTTACCATTAATATGTGGTTTCAAATCTATATAAGAGCATAATGCACTCGTATGGTCTGATGGTGATTTAGTAGTCATCAGTTCTTTATGATCTAATTGGACTTTCATTTTCTCCCTAGAATATGTTAGAATAGGAGTAGCAATATCAGTAGTAGTATAAAAGTTGCCAATTGCAAAAAGTAGTATAAAATTTGTTGATTGAAAAAAAAAAAAAAATGGAAACTTTAAGAGCTTCATTATTATTACTGTTGTCATCATCATTATTATTGGTTGGAATAAAAGGTTGATAAAGTTTAAAAATTGGCTAATTTGTTTAATAAAGCAGGACAAGAACCGTGTCTTGATGTATATAAGCCAATAAGTGTGTGTATATATATCTCTGTGCGTGCTCTCTTTTACTTTCGTTTGAAATATTGCAAAGTTTACATGCATGAAATGTATGATGTATTGCATTGTTTGAACTGTTATACTATTTGCATTCAAATCCTATAGCCGAACATGCACTAAAAAGTAAACATACTGTATTTAAAATAAATAATGTAAACATAAACTGGCATTATTTCACTCGAAAAGACACAAAAGCACGCATCACAATTGAATTTTTAAAAGAGAGCTGAGACTGAATATTAAATTTCTTGTTTGTAGTTTACATATTGAAAGCCCAGCGAAGGAATCTGTCTTTTTCTCCACTTGCTTAGTTAGTGCAGAAATACGTTTGAAATTGCTTTATTAGTACACATGAAAAAGAATAAAGTGCATCATCACCAAATTTTCTTGTTCCTCTCTGCTTCAATATAAAAATCAAAAGCGCGTGAAGGAAGATCAATTCCAATAAAGATCTTTAAAAAAATTGACTTCAGTTGGCCAGTCACTTCCGTTACAAAAGTTTGACATAGTATAAATAAATGCATGTTACGGATTCGAATAAATAATACTAGAATTTGTGACTGAATCCAACAGTAGTTTAAAATTCATGATCCGACATCACATGAGAAGGAAGATTTCGTCTCTTTTTGTACAATTAATAGTTCCTTCCTACTAATTGGTCAAAATGGTTGGCATAAATTATAGATTATGTCAAGTTGAAGTAGGCTTTCTCGTTGCTTGTTAGTGCTCATCAGTTGCTCCTTTCTTTTTCTTCCAATTAACAAATGTCGCAATTTTCAATGTCTTTTGTACAATCTTGATTAAGAGGATTAGGTTACCAAATTACTACTTGCAAACGCTGAAAGCATATTCACTTGTCGGCTTAAGCCAGCCCTAATATGAATTTGATGAACGTTTAAGGTGGATCAGAAACTCACAGTACAAGAGAAGTCAAAAAAAAAAAAGACCCCAGCTTCTTCCCATTTTGTCAAAGCAAAATTGTAAAGTGCTTTAATGCGAATGACTTGGTTGGTTGCGGAAATATCTACCAATTTATGGAAAACATCTCATCGGATCGCAAGTAGTGGGACGATAAGAGAGGTCATTTTATTCCATTTGAAAAGATGCTACATTGCAGTTTTCTAACCTTTTTTTTCAAAGATAGACCTTTTTTTACACAATTTTAAAAGGGCCGAAGCAAAAGTCATCACTATATTAGTATAATACTTCCACATAAAATACGAAGACTATGTAATTAATAGTAAAATGCAGCAGTAGTTATCATACAATACAAATAGATATAACAAGCTCTGCGATTACTTCGACACAATATTTAATTATTAATGATGAATTAATTACAAACAAACAAATCCATTTTATTATTGGCGTGATTAAAGTAGTTTTCACAGAATGTTGTTATTTTAGTATTTGTTGAAGTTGTGAAGTCAAAGAAAAAACGGGACTTAGGAGTTCGTCTTTGTCTGCGATTGGAATTCCAAATCACCAGGGCCCCACTGATAGCTGGAACACGATTAATTTTTAGAATCTGGATTATTGGTAAGCCACATAGTATGCTGTTTCCTTCTCCCCGGGAAAAGTACATAAAAAACTCCGTATGCTTCGACTTGAATTTGTCTATAGAAACTGTTATATAATAATTTGAAGTTTTTCATACATGCATTTTGTGACTGGAAAATTTCCTTAAACTCAATTCGATTAATTGATAAATCAAATTTTCAACGAAGTTTTTTTAACAAGATGAGTCTCCAGTGTATTAATTAAATATTCTGCACCACTTTCATTGACTTCCACAAAGAGGATTATACATACTGCTTATGGAGTGAATTGGATGTCTATTAACACACGCACAAATAAACACACATGGACTTTTTTATTGGAGTAACAGCTAACCCGTGGAGAGACGTAACCAAAATTCTGGAGAATATTCAAATATTTTTGTGTGTGTAAATTACACAGAGTAATGTGTGCCTGGTAGTAAAAGTGTTTCCCCCATGCGTCCACATGGATATTGGGCTAAGATAGCATACAACCCCTTTAATTAGGTAGCAACTAAAATGAAGAAGAATATGTTGAAGTAGAAGAAGTAGAAGAAGAATAAAAGGAGATAACCTCAATAAATGAAAAGCACTTTTTTCTTTTTCTTTTTTTAATTCTTGGGGGCCTAATAAAAATGCCCATCGTAACAAGTGGCCCATATTTTAAAGCACCTAAATGATGATGCTTTTGCTGGGGTTTGAAGAAGAAGAAGATTAAGTTAATCATCCGTCCTCTGTTCCTACTATCTTTGTTGCTTTTGATATATTTATTTAATCCGCTAAATACACTAAAAGTCCCCATACCCATCTTCATCAAAATTAAACAGAAAGGTATGTTATTATTATTATTATTATTTTGACAACGGCATGTTGTTAATTGCACTCCTCAGGCCTCCATCTGTGACACTTTTTAACGTTCCCCATTATAATCTAAGCTCCAGAAAGTTATTAACAAAAATCCCCCCTACCCCCCCCCCCCCCCCTCCTTTTGGAAATTGTGCTTTGCCGGCTAAGTGACACTTTTTTCAGATCTCGGATTTTAATCAAAACCGCCCTTTCTCATTGCAATCTTGGACTGACATCAAGCATGAAAGGATAGAAAAGGGAAGGAAAAAGAAGGTTTGCATTGAAGAATGACAACCTCAACATCCGTTTACATTGCCATTGGAAGTGCCAAGAATCATTGGTGTTTCAATAGTTAAATCTTATTACCAGCAACTCATCTTTCAAGCACCACACATGTTTTCGTGGCTACACACTGGAAAATTTTCGATAACATTGATGTCAATTTTCAGGCCGATACAAGAAGTGGAAAATAGACTGATAAGCCTCACCAACACAACAATATTTAGTTATATATCACAAAATTGAGGGTCAAATATACAGCTCATGAAACCTCAAGTATAAACTACATTAGAACTCTTCTATCAACCAAATTCAAGTTCATTATCCGATGCTATGTACGCAAAATCCAAATGAAAGAATACATCAACGACTTACAAACAGTAATGTGGGTGGAATCTGCACAGGACTTGGGTAGAGAAGGGGTGGAGAGGTGGAAGTAGATTTGATGTTCACCACAGCAGAAAACTTATCCAATGTTGCCGTGCACACAAACTGTTATTATACCGTTAGCAACTCCTGCAAAAATGTGAAAGGTAAAATTATATTAGGAGAATCCAGAAAAGCAGTTTGCAAAAAGTTCTCATGAAGCCATTGGAAGAAATATTGAATTTAGCCAGCCTAAGAGACTTCCTTCCTTGTTCATTTGGTTTAAAAGTCTCAATCGCATCCATTATTAGGCAATGCAGGAGGGGGAAAAATCATTTTAACACATACAACATCAGGCTTCCATAAATCAAAGTTTGC
Source organism: Mitragyna speciosa (assembly GCA_024721245.1). NCBI lineage: Eukaryota > Viridiplantae > Streptophyta > Magnoliopsida > Gentianales > Rubiaceae > Mitragyna > Mitragyna speciosa. Next base: position 204,226 of record JAMWEH010001349.1, on the reverse strand, counting down.
ATCTGCACCCTTTCAGACCTTCACAGATGAAATGATCACTTTATTTTCTATTTTTCTGGTACTTCATAGTTACACTATAAAATTCAAATGTCTCTCCGAATAATAACAGCATTTTATATCTGGTACACTACCTTCTCCTTCTGTTTGTAGAGAGAATCAATCTTTTTCATGTATTCATCTGTCACTTTCTGCATTGCAAACAGTGAAAGCAGTCAATCAAGAAAATACATCAGGCATCCACGGGACATGAAAAGATAAAGGCACCAAAAATAGAACATCAATTCTAACTATGAGCAGAAAAGGAAATGATCGAAAAACTGGAAGCCTATATTGCCTGATTGTACAATCTAATCAGCAGTTCTAATACTAGCAAGAACCATCATATTAATTGCATACCTGCAGATCACTAGATAGGTCCTTCACATTGTCCTCAGAAAGCTTTTTCTCCTGCAAGTCATGGACGAGGAGGTAATATGCGAGAAATTTTAATTTTCCGGAGAAAAGTAATACAAAATACAGACCTTCTCAAGTTTTTCATAGGACTTGATGGCATCTCTTCGTATGTTCCTCAATGCCACCTAAAGTTCACAATTAAAGAAAACTGAAGCTTAGCTTTCCAACAAGAGACATTTCACAAGAAAATTCTTAAATAACATATTGTAAAAATGATTTATAAAGCATAGTATTGAACATTGATAATGAAGTTTGCGGGTATTGAAATGAAGATTTAATCATTCAATAAAAAATTTTGGGTGACTGCCTTGTTGCAAGACACAACCAAATTGAGCCAAAAGACTAAAATTGCCTATGCAGGCTTCAGTGATGCTGTCAAGTATGTGTATATAGTCTCTTTTTTATGATAAGTGTCAAGTGTAATATTTATATCAACTCACTGAATTTCGCAATGCCAGAACAAGCGATATCATTTAAGCCTATCGCTCTCTTAGATATCCAAACACAAAAGAAATATATTATTCTGATGGAAATTCTTAAATGCTCAGTACCTTCTTACCAAATGTCCCATATTCCAAAAGGACCATGAAACGAAAAATAGGTATACTTAGTGGCTGACTAATGCAGAACTATCTTATAATGGATAGAAGTATACCTTCCCTTCCTCAGCTTGCTTAGCCACAATTTTGGATAACTCCTATCAAGATGAAAAAGAAAGAAGTGAAAATAAAAGTGAGAGTAATTCATCTTCTTCAGACAACATCATTGTTCAATTCATGTTAAAATATTAAGATTGAATAAACCTCATCAAGTCCACCAAGTCCTGTTTTGCAGAGTATTACAAGCACCAAGACTCAAACCAAAGATAATCAGCCAACAATTATTAATTTATAAATGGTAGCAAATACTTTTTAACAAGAAGACCGTATCCAACCAGTAACAAACAGTTGCATACGTGTAATAATGTGAAATTGGCTTCGAAAATCAGCAGCAAATGCTTTCTAACAACTGCAGCACAAAATATGAAAGACACACAAGGCTAAAAAAAAGGATAATGCCCCACCAAAGATATGCACACGTCTAAACCCATGAGTGCAGTAACAAAATGTATTTCCTTTAAAGGACAGCACGAGAAACCAATACTGATTCTAAATGTATCATCAAACTACACAAACCACAATACAATTTTAATCATTACAAATCTTGGAAAAGCATCGAAGCAAATAGTACCTTTCTCCTCTCTAATGTTAGTTGAGGCAACATCAATCTTATAACTTCTCCATCATTGTTTGGGGTCATACCAAGGTCGGAAGTGACAATTGCCTTCTCTATGGTTTTTAAGCTGAAAAACAATAGCAGTCAAATAGGTTCCAGAGAGTAGATTCAGACACTAATAAATTCACTCATCATTTTCGCATAACAAAAGCCAATACAATTTAACCCTAACTTATGTGTACTTATGTGTAATCACAATAGTGTTCTCATCAGATGAAGGAAAGCTTCTTTCAAACGGTCAGACTGCTAAAGCCTGCTCTTTTCAGAAATGTCATCTGTCGTCTTTCTTTCCTTGAACACGGTGCACATAAGATATTCAATTCTTAGTTAAATCTCATACCAGCCTCAAGTTGATAGTATATATAAAAAAAAGGCAACAAATAGACCTGCAACAATCCAAGTCAGTTCTTTAAAGTATGGATTATAAATTCGTACGCAGATTTATCATAAGGTTTCACCAGAAGCGAACTCGCATCAGGAGTACTGATTTGAGCTATGCTCTTCAAATTGGTTGGTGCTCCATAGTACTCCACCTGGAAAGGAGAGGAGTCAAATTCCAGTTAAAGTATCAAGTAGAAGAGTCAAGAATTGAACTTAGAAGTACCAAGAGGTAGCATAAATACTGCAAAAGCTATAGCTTATCCTGTGTTGCCATGTCTTCAACCACTAATTCTAGCACAAGTACGTGAAGAAAAAGATACATCTTATCCTGTGTTGGCAAGTCTTCAGCCATAAATTGTAGCATAAATACGTGAAGAAAACAGGGAGGAAGGAGCAGAGAGACAATTTAAACTGTTCATTCCTGAGAAGTGGGATGTGAAGTAGAATTCAAATTGTCATGTTTGAAACCTAGAGACACATCCGCCCCCCCAAAACACAAAAGAAGTAGAAGAAGAAGAAGAAGTGTTTAAGGTAACTGAACCACACTCTTATGTTCTACATGTAGCTTGTGCTCAACGTGTTTATTTGGCTAGAACATAAAACACACAACATCAAATTCGAATCCCTAGACATTAAAGACCACAATTCCCAACCATCCAAGCCTTCAGGGACCAATTTTAGTGCTTGCACATTACCTAATATAAGAAGAGATTCTCTTTTTGTTGTTTTTTATTGTTACGTTTTGCTTGCCAACTCTATGCCTAGTAATTGACGAAGAAAAAGTAGCTTCTGTTGTGAATGCATACCTCAATCTTATCTAGCATTGCCGGGTTTGATCTCCCAGTCCTAATTGAATTGAAATTTGAGCGAACTGTGTCAATTGTCTTGTCCATTCTTTCTTTCTGGGAAAAAAAAAAAGAATACAACTTAAGATTTTCCGAGATGATTTGAGTGTCCACGAGTCTTGCTCACAAAGCCTCCAAATTGAAGCCAAGATTGAAGGACCTTGTTCTTTTGTTTTCAGGTGTATTTAAAACTTTCTGCAGAATGGGGACAACACAAAGAACTTACAACATCTTCTTCAATGAAAGATTTCTCAGCTTCTATTTCTTCTATAGTAGCACACTTAAAGACTCCCTGTCTGGAAAACATTCAACCCAAGAAAAAGAAGAAAAGAAAAGATTAAATTTCCAAGAAGAACCAACTTTCAAGAATCAAGACTGCCAACAGCATCACATTAGTCAATGACAGGTAAGCATCAAGAATCAAGAATCCACTTCTGAAAAATATCCAAGACCAAAGAAACAAGAAAATAAAAGTTAAAACACAAAAAACAATGCACTAACAAGTTCAAGAAATCTCTAAACTAAACTTGCCTCTTCTTCAGCAGGTGTTTAACAGCAGGGAGCTTTGCAGCAAAACTCCTGACCACCCTAACCTCAAGCTTGACATAGTTGGAAACCGCGCCCCAAGATGCGATTTTCAACCGTGGAAATTGAGAATCTGCAATATTACTTCAACACGACAAATAGTTGAATGCTAATAAATTCTCGTACAAAAAACATTAGAAAACAAGGAAGGGAAGATTAATGGTGAACCTTGAGGGGGTTGGGCGGAAAGAAGGTTGTTTGGTTTGTGTTGATAAATGGACCCCACAGGGGTTGAAGGGGAAAAATTCATGGCCATTTGCCGCCGCGAGCAAGAATAGTTTCTTGATGATTTTGCCTGTTAGAATGAGCGAGCAAGACTGGAGCGACGAGTAACAAGAGTGAGGATAAGACCTTAGTGGAGAAGTTCGCAGGAAGCGCGACGCATTATATATAAGCGTAGAAACGGAAGGTTCTTTCCGAAACAGTCAATAGCGGGCCCGCTAGGCAACGTAAAACGTGTGGCCCAATTCTTTATCTTTTGGGCCTTTTTTTATTTTCTTGGAGCGACGATTTTTAGGCGTGAGAGACAATTTTAACCATTATTCCATGGTATGTAATCATGCATTGTGGTATCTTACAAGGGTGTAATTATATATTTAAACTATTTTTACTCAAATTTTTAACTAAAGTATAATTTCGTTTTTTTTAGGAGGTCAATTAGACTAGAGATTCATTTATAGGTCTGAATTAACAATCATTATGTTTTAATAAAATGGGGATTTTTAAAAGGTTATTTAACTAATTAATGGTCTCACCAAAAAGGAAAAAAATATATATGTCTACTAAAAAAAATATTTTTTTCTTAAGCTTTTCCACTAATCTTAAAAGACAATCCATTTGCAAGAGAAATTCTTCATTAAAATTCATCTTTAAGAGTTGAATTACCTAAGGCGGTAGATGTGAAAGACCAAAACTATTAGTTCTAAAACATTTATTGCTTGATAATGATAAACTAGCATTTTTTGAAATTTATGATTTATTTTTATTTAAAAATTTTCGTATTTTTGAAAGCAATGTCTCTACCAACATTGCAATAATATTTGAAATTCACATTAAATGTTTTCGGTCCGCAAATTTAGGGCTTATTTGGCGTCAGATTCTTTTTGGGTCTAACGGAGGCCTAAGCCAAGACACGATTTTTTTGGTCGAGTCGTCATGGGCCTTGGCCTTTAGGCTCAGCCTTGAGAGTGTGTAACTGGAAAGTCTGGACCTTGCGGAACAGGTTTACTTTGTAAAACGGATCATGAACGAGAGAGAGAGAGAGAGAGAGGGGAAACAGAAGACGTATTTATTATTCATTGAATTCGTGTTGTCGCACTTGACAAAAAAAAAAAAAAAAAGAATTCGTGTTGTCGCTGATTGAGTTGTGAGTGACCATAAATGCGTCGTGCGTGAGTAAACTTCCAGAAGAACATGAAAATTTTTAGCCTGCAAGACGGTTATAATAGTAATTGAAACTTTACTTTTGCATTCAATTAAAAACCCGAAAAAGAAAAGAAAGGGGGAGAAAAAATTGAATTTGGCTCTAAAACTGTGATAATCATGAATTTGACGGAAAAAGCAACAATTCTTGTTTTCAGCTTAATTGCTCTTGCTGGGGTCTCCATGAGTCGAGGTACCGTCCACAAGGTTGGTGATGTGGCTGGTTGGAATTCGGAACGCTCGGTTAATTACAGTGATTGGGCTGCCAGTAGACAATTCAAAATTGGCGATTTTCTCCGTAAGCTTCTGCTTATTGACAATTAATACTGCTATTTTTATTTTTTTTTTTGACAAATAATACTGCTAATTTTATGCAGAACAATGGTAATAATTAGAAATTCAACAATTGTATTAATAATTTTTTTTTTGGCTTTGATACGTATAATATTTTTCTATAGATTTTGAGTACGACCCGGGATTTCATAACGTGGTGCGAGTGAACCGGTCGGCTTACCGCATGTGCAATGCAGCAAATCCCATAGCCACCTATTCGACCGGAAATGACAAAATCAAACTGAAGAAATCCGGGCATTACATGTTTATCTGCGGCTTCCCAGACCACTGTACACTCACTGGCCAGCAGGTTGATGTCAAGGTTCCTGAACGTTATTAATCCCAACTCAGGCTTCTTCACTCTCGCAAGTTCAATTATTATAATTGTAATGATGAGTGATGAGCATTCTATTTGATTAATTAGACATTTGAAGATATAAATATTATTTCATAGAGCAATCGAGTCAGTTTAGTATTATCTTACTTTAGACATATTTTTTGAGTTTATTATTCAAGGAATGGCATGTTCTTTTTTCGAATGCTTCAAAGGACTTTCCTAAATTTCCTACTTTCACGAGACCAGAAATTTGTCTTGCATCAGCGGCCCCTTATGGAGGATTATTTTTTTTTCCGAATTTAGTTTGATCTCAAATATTTATCAAACGAACGCAACGAGTTACTCTGAAGGATTTATATCCTTTGTGATATTCTAGATTATCCCTGAGTATGCGAAGTATATTATTTACTACTCGTGGGAATGGCACACCGAATATGCGTGCAACTTAAAATATTTTGAGAAAAAAAAAAAGAACGAAAGTTATTGAAATTTATCATAAATAAATGTCCTTATTCAAAACATTAAAATGGGTTAATAATAAAAATCTTAAAAACTGACATAAATTCTAACACCAAAAACTTAATTTACATACAGTATAAATTATCAATACTATTACAAATTCAATAATACCAGTGCACCGATGGTAGTATAACATTTTTTTTTATCTCTAAACCAATTATTTCTTTAAAATTCATTTTTATCTTTATTTTTTGGTAAAGTAACACGAGCATATATACCTCTCCTGTGAGTGAAAAATAAACTCGGAGGTCCTCCATTTCACCATACCAATGGTTAACTATACACTTGTTAATTATTTTATATGCTTTGATAAATTTTATGTGCATTAATTATTCTTTTTACTCGGCAAAACCATTGACTGATTTGAGATTTTGAATACCCATACCCATAACAGTAGTTGTGCTAGTCTTAGAACTCTTACGACTTGTGATTACGTGAAATTATGTGATAATGCATAAATTTTCTTAAAAAGTTAATCAATTCTTTTATAATTTATCATATTTTTTAAAAAATAATTTCTTTTTATCGCATCACTTAACTTCATGTCATAGTACACTTAGTGATATTGTTAGGCTTGTAGTTAGTGATATTTACACCAAAATCTTGCTTATTCAATTAATACATGAAAAGTGGCGTAACAAATTAAAAATCAACACACAACTAAATATTAGTGAAAAAGTAAATATTAATTCCATGATCTTTCTTTTTTTTATTTTTTTTACTTTTTTAAGCTGCTCCTATAATCTTAGATGTGCTAATGAGTGAAGCTTTACTTCCCTGATCTTACTAACGAATAAAAGTGAAGCCTTTGCCTAAAAGGGCGGAAAAAAGAGTGAAGACTTTAATATATGAAATTTTAGTCTTAAGATTCTATGACGGCCGTTTGGTTAATGAATTTGAATTTAGTGAAGGATTTTAAATGAATAATCTGGAAAATAAAAGATTTTAAATGACATTGAATTTGATAATTTTCGAATTAATTAGTTGGTGAATTTCCAGTTGATATCATCTCTCATAAATAATCTAAAACAACCAATAATCCAAAACAATCACGTGGATTTGAGTGAATGATTTAGAATTAAAATTCACCCAAATCCACCAATTCAAATCTATCCTATAAATTTTTAGATACATACAAAATTTGTCATGATCGTACATGCCGCCAAGTATCCAAAGACAATTATTGCGTTGAATTAGAAATTTTACACATCAATACGCGACTCTATAATTGAATATCATGCAACTCAATAGCTACTCAAGTTTGCTTATATATCTTTGTTACTTGCCCGAGTCTCTTCGTTGGCAAGAATTCTACAAGAGGTTATAAAACTTCGGGAGAAAAGAGTAAAATTAAGGTAATAAACATATTAGCTACATTTTACACAGTAGGACTATAATATGCTAATTTTTTGTTACTATAACTGTCATAAAAAAGTATAAGTTTTTAGATAACTAACAAATTGCCAAAAAAAAAAAAAACAACTTTTGTTCAAAAACTTGTTATTTCTTTAAGAACTCTTCCTCATGACAGCATTTTACACATCATATGGCATCATCTTGAACCAGTTACGATCTACGAATCGAGGGATCTGCCAAGAGATTTCAATCTTGATCACTCCTTGTATGAATTTATGGTAATTGAATCATTGATTTAAAGATTTCCGCGTATCCGTGATACACTGAAATGGCAATCTTCAATGAAATCTTTTTCTTTCCATAGATAGGCCCCTCAACTTCTTTACTTGTATATGGTCTTTGCAGGGCGACCCAATTCAGTCAACAACTTCTTAAAGTTTTTTTGGGTTATTGTTCTCTTTCTGACTCAAATTTTAGTCAGTAATTTAGGTGATTAAACCATGGTTTTCACCAAGAAATTTGTAGTTTTTTTCTTCTTCTTCGTGTTAATTGTTTGTGAGAAATCGAAGGGTCGTGTGTATACGGTTGGTGATTCCGCCGGTTGGACAAACAGTGGCCATGTTGATTACAAAACGTGGGCTGCTACAAAGACTTTCCACGTTGGGGACATCATCTGTAAGGCGTTTGTTTACATATGTTTACTCGTATTCCTAACTAAAAAGAGTACAAATTTCATTCATAATTCATGAATGGCTGCTTTTATGTGATTAGTATAATCTTAATTAGTCACTGCAAAAATTAATTAATAGACTTTATAGTTTTTTTTTCTCTTGTTTTCTTTTTCCAGGAAAATGAAACTGGAAAAAGAAATTCCACGAAAAACATATTTAAATTTCGATAATTTAGTTAACCAAAAGGTTTCTTGAATAGTTTGAAAATTATTTAGAATTAAACCGAGGAGGTAAAGAAAAGACAAAAGCAAAGCGGATGGGAACATTACAATAGACAAAGAATAATATCTTCATTCTTGGTTGTGCTTTTCATTAGAACATAAACAAGATCAGTTGATGCGTTTGTATATAAACTATCTAGTTAGAATTTAGAACAAAATTTATATTAGATTCAAGTATTGGACTGTTATTTTCCCCGAACACCAATCAGAAGTTATTCATTAATCTATTGATCTCACTTTTTGCCTGGCCAACTTCGTTTTCATGAGTGAATATATTGTTTTATGGCATCTCCATAATGTAAGTGATGTCGCTATTTAGATTAACATCTTAGTGGTTTTGAGTATTATTCTCTTAGACTTCTTAATGTAACGGATTTCCAAAAGACTGTAAATTTAACTGATGAGAATTTATTTTTTTTGCAGTGTTTGAGTACAACAAAGAGTTTCACAACGTGGTGCGAGTGACCCACAAGCATTTCCACTCGTGCAATTCCACCGCTGCTTATGAAACCTTTGCCTCAGGCAAGGATTCATTCGTCATAAGAAAATCAGGCCACTTCTTCTTCATTTGCAACTTCACAGGGCACTGTGAATCTGGACAAAAGGTTGATATTAGGGTCCCTGGAGCTCACTCATCCTCTCCAAGCCTTTCACCAATCCCAAGTCCTCCAACTCCTTCGCAACCTCTGCCAAGTCCTCCAACTCCTTCACAACCACAGCCAACTCCTCCAACTCCTTCCCAACCACTGCCAAGTCCTCCAACTCCCTCGCAACCACACCCAAGTCCTCCAACTCCAAGTCATCCAACTCCTTCGCAACCATTGCCAAGTCCTCCAACTCCAACTCCAAGCCCTCCAACTCCTTCGCAACCGCTGCCGCCAAGGCCTCCAACTCCAACTCCAAACCCTCCAACTCCTTCGCAACCACTGCCAAATCCTCCAACTCCAACTCCTTCAACTCCTTCACAACCACTACCAAGTCCAGCATCAACATGGCCATCTCCTTTCTCACCGGCTATTGCGTCTCCCGCTCCCGCTCCCGCTCCCGCCCCGGGAAAAAATACCGCTTCAACATTTTATTCAACCAAGGGGCTGATGAAGAGTATATTCTTGCTGTCTACTTCGATACTGCTGTCACTCCTTTTTGGAATTGGTTTTTAGAAAAATATTGCATGTGGACTTCAGTAGTTTGATATTGTGTCTCTACTCGTGATTAACTCGTTTAGTAATTTGGTAGGCTATTCTAAATCGCAGGTGTCAAATTATTACATTTCCGTAGCAATGGATTTGGTGTCGGGACCTTGTCGTTAATTTTCTTTCCAGCAACGTGCTATTAACTTATGCTAGAGTTATTATTAAATTATTATCAGATGTGTTAACATGCATGATTTCCTTTAACGACATGTCTAATCATGGCAATGCAGTATGTTGGACACCCTCCAGAAGTCATCTTTCGTTTGCTAGTTTGTTTAAGGTGTTTATAACAGCTCACCCTGTGAATGAGCTAATTATATTAAACAACTGGAGCATTTACAAATTTAACGATAATAATTCTACCAAATATACCCAACTTACAAAACTAAAACCAACTTTGACTTACCAGAATATCAATTGTCTTCGGAACTTGCATGTTCCATCTGTTAGTGAGTTTATCCAAATTGAGTTTCTTTCTCTACGACATAAGTCGGAAAGTCAGATTGCAAAAGGTGGAGAAAAAGGTGAAGATCACTTTTGATGAAATAAAAGCCTAATTCTTGCTAGCCCTTTTTTTTTTTTATATGAAGGAGAGGTCTGGCAAGAATGATAGAGACTGTCAACTTAGCCCGGATGACGTGCTTGCTGGCAACGGAACCTGGGGATTAGCTTAGTTTGGGACTTGATATTGTCCATTCTAAGAGCCTGAGTCCCCTTGAAGGGAGTAGGCACGTCATCCTTGGCTAGTAAACAAGACTCTTATCTTCATGTTAGGCCTCTCTTCCAAATGCCTTGCTTCGATGTGTAAAATTTTCTCAGAGGGTTCGCTTTTATAGCCAAAACTTGAGATTCGAATAGATAAACCATATCTTCTAAATTGCCAAATCCATTGCTTATATTGACGTTTTCTTCTATGATGCCATAATCTTGGTACCATGCAAGAATAAATTCCTTTATGCTCAAAGAGCTCTATAACGTTGGTTGTGGCTGTATGATATCTACATCTCGTTTTGGATTGCAGAAGGAATGTCAACGAATAAAAGCTCGCGAAAAAGTCTCAAACAAGCAATTGGACTATAATCTGCTTGACCTTTCGTCTATTCAAAAGGATACGCTACATAGTACATACAGTGGCAGATGGTTCCAAGTTGTATAAATTAAGAATCTGACTAGTTGTGTAAATTGATTGATAATTGGTATAAATGTACATTGTAGAAAAAAAAAAGTTAAATATAACAGTTTTAAAAACATAATTAAATCAATTATGGTTCAGTTTACTAATTGCCAACTTTACAACAATAGTTTAAACTAACAAGTATCCCCTTTACTATAATCTATCAGAATCATAATTACATCAACTATGGTTCAATTTACTAATTGCCAACTTTACAACAATAGTTTGCACTAACTAGTATCCCCTTTACTATAATCTATCAAATTTTACTTCAAAATTTGTGAGGCATTCCATATGGCATGAAGGCTTTAATTAAAAGGGTGATCTTTCTCCCTTCTTCATTCTTTCATTTCTGTTGGAAATAATAGACTGCAGCTCCATATAGATGTTTTTTAGAAGGTATTTTTAAAAAATGTTACTGTTTCGGATATTCATGTTTGTGTGATGAAAATAGTTAAACATATGTCTGATAAATGATTTTTAATAAAATGATAACTAAAAATAATTTTTATACTTACAATGCGTAACAGAAGAGTAATAGATTTCAAATAAAAATATTACAGAATATAGCATTTTTCAGATATTATACAACATGATGGTCAAACAAAAAATATGCAACCAACCATATGAAGAAGTAACTTTTTAATTTCTTTTTGAATATCCTTTAAAATTATTTATTCAAATATGGAGATGCATAATTAATTGCCTTTAGGTGCTATTGATATGATAAGTGATTATTTAAGAAAATGAAAAAAAAGAAGGACAGGGCTCACTTCAGCAACAGAAGGGTTATAGTAAGAAATGAAAATTTTAACTGAATTTTATAAAACCCTATTGATGTTTACATCTTCTTTGCAAATTCCCTTTTAACCTCAAAGGAAAATCCGAACCAAAAATTCACTCTAAAAAATTCGTGATTTATTTTTGTGGAATAACATTAAAGGGATGTTTGGTTAAGGGAATCAATAAGGGGTATAGGTATGAATAATAATGACACACATGGTTAATGTTTAGAGAAAAAAAAATTATTACTATCATTCAATCAGAATGAATCGGAATGAAAGTAATTAATTAAATTTTTTTGATTTTCTCATAAAATATTACATTATCATACTCATTAACCTTTTTAGGAAAAATAAGATGCATTTATTACTAAACCAAATATGTTAAAAGGGAATCACCAAAACCCATTGTTATGGGTTAATAATAACTGTAGTAACAGTGAGTGAGGAATTTGTCCAAATCCGTTTTATCGCAAGCAATATTTTGTTAATGAGGATTTACTCAAAGATCCCACTAATTTGCGGTTGCCTAAACCCTTCCTTCGAAATTCTTGGCGGCTTCCGCTCAGTCTTTTCCATCGCCATCCACCCCACCGACAGCCGTCTGCTCCGCCATTATTTCTAGAACGTCGAAGCTTTCTACCACCATCAAGTTGACGCTATTGGGCATCTGATTATGAGGTAAATAATCGTGGAATTCTAGTCCAGTCGTCTGATTACTTCAAATACCGATTGAAATTCAAAATTATGAAAAATCACATGTTCATGAATTTCCTATTGTCTTAGAAGCTCTATTGATCATGCCATTGTTAAAAGTAGAGGATTTATCTGCGTGAAATTCTATTGATCATATACTATTTTTTGGTTGGATTAATAAGATTTTCTCCTGTTGATATCATAAAGAATGATATCGGCTATTTCGTGAGTGCCCAATGGTGCCTCAAATCCAGTATCAGCAGTTGCTGAGCCGCCTTCGAAAGAAGAGATTGAGGAGATTTTTAAGAATGGTCTTCTTCAGACTCAATGACTTCTTCTTTCTAATTTCTTTGTGACATTGTATTTATTTAGGGCGTTGCTTATGTCATCGCATTATCAACATTTACTTGGCTGAATTGTGCATAGACAAGTTGTAATGCTAAGCTATCTTGAACATTTTCCCTGCCTGAGTTTTTTTTTTTTTTTTTAATGTTTGCCTGCCCCAGTTGCTTAATATAAAAATTCTCTTACAGAAACACAAATATACTACACTCTTTTTAATTGCTTAACAATGTGAGTATCAGTTGCATTTTCACCGTTGGTATGAAATCAATCTAGCATGAGCATGTGATGCAGCAATGAGGATGTATACATTTCTCTGTTTTGTGCCAATTGGGTTTTTATTTATGTATCTGTTTTGTGCTTTGCAGAGAAGATGGTGAAAATGATAAGGATGATGAGGAGGCTATGGACCTTGATGCATCCAAATGAGATGATGAATTGCTCAAGCACTTGCTGCTGTGGATGCACCAAAGTTTCCAAGGGTACTAACCCAGAAACTGACTGCATAACAGTTGCACTGAAGGAATTAGACATGGATAATTATGATGAAGAAGATTATGGTATCTCCATATTGCTAAACTGTCTTTACTATATTTTCTATTTATCTTCTTTTGGTTTTTTTCCTAAATTTTTTAATGAGTTTGATCTAAATGCATCTTAAAGATATCACTAACATTTTCTCTGCTTCATATTTAAGCTATAGCAACTGACATTTGTGTGTGACAAACCTTGCTTATTTATAGTGGCATCTTATCCCCATATGTATAAGTAACTTAGGAAAATACATAATTTTCCCTTCTAAATTTCTCCAATTATTTCAAATTTACGGGAATTTATTTATTTATTTATTTTTCCTTTCACAAAAATTAGGGTTGAACTCTTCGTTGTGGGACTTTGGAGCTTGTATTACGCAAGTGATGAGACAGCCCACATCCTTGTGGTTTTCTTATTAACAAAATTTGCTTTAGTTATTATTCCCTTGCTTTTTATGGTAGAATTGCAGTACTTCTACCATTACTTGGATTTCTTGTTTCTTATGTATATGCTCAAGGGGATTATTGTTTTCAGGATGAGTGTTTTGAAGAACTCAAAGATATGACCATCAATCCTGAGGACACTGTCATAGTCGGTCTACATAATGAGGATGATGTCAGTCATCTGGAGTCATTTAGTAGTTAGTTTGATAAATGTGGGCTTCTTGAGACCTCCTCATTCCTAGCCCCCTCTCCTCCCTTGTAAGATGGGAAAGAGAAATTATTAGTCGTCCACTTCACCAATGCTTTTGCTCTTTAGTTCCAATTTTTTCTTTTTTCTTCCCTCCTAATGTTGGTAAGAATAGTTGACTTATCCTTGCAGGTTAGTGCTATTGCGTTGATTATCACTATTATTATAATTCTGTTTGCACCAGTTTACTTATGGGTAAAATGCACCAGAGGCCATTGAACTTTTGCTCATTATCAAATCACCTACCAAATTAATTTTTGCCTCAATCAGACTACTGAACTTTCTTATTGTTCCAATCAATCCATTTCGTTAATTTTTCAGTTAAACTTGACGGAAACTAGGGACAAAATTGACTTTTCACGCTGAGTCTTCCCCTTTTACGACCAAAGCCTAATGAAAAATCGTTAAACCAAAAGTTCACTCCAGAATAACCCTTAAACATTAAAAATCTAAAATTTGATTGGGATTTTTAGCCAAAATCAAAGCTGGAGTATAAATATTGTCTAGTTTCTCAACGAAAATCAAAAGCATTTGAGAATATGGCATAGGTGATCAGAGGCCTCTGGTGCACTTTGATGAGGTAAGAAGATTTTTTTTTGTCTTTTTTTTTTTCTCGAATCACCCATGCCATATTCTCAAAAGCTTTTGATTTTCGTCGAGAAACTAGCCAAGATTTGTACTCCGGCTTCGATTTGGGCTAAAAATCACAATCAAATTTTAGATTTTTAATGTTTAAGGGTTATTTTAGAGTGAACTTGTGGTTTAATAATTTTTTATTAGGCTTTAGTTATAAAAAGGGAAGACTTTGCTTGAAAAGTCCGTTTTGTCCCTAGTTACCACCAAGTTTGACTGAAAATTTAACGGAATAGGTTGACTGAAACAATTAGAAAGTTCGATAGTTTAATTGAGGCAAAAATTAATTTGATGAGTGATTTGCAAAATGAGTAAAAGTTCGATGGCCTCTAGTGTACTTTACCCTTAACTTATTTTCTTGGTGATTAACATTGAAATTCGGGTGACTCGGAATGATATTGCATTTGGACATCAAGTTTGCCTATCCCTATGATATGATCAAATCTTGCGTTTGTCAGTCATATCACTTGGTTGTTCTTTTGGTGCTTCTAGTAGCACTATTGAAACAAAGGAAAAGTTTTACCCTATCAAGGAACTCTAGCATATTTTTTTTTACTTGATCCATTCTGGATTGGATAGATATAGGCATCCTACTTTAATTGAAACAAATTGTGGCCACTTACATCCTACTTTTTGATTCTTTTATTATTATACAAGTTCTCATTTCCAAGAAAATATATTTATTTGATTCTTATTTGTTTCCTTACATTTGACCACTTTTTACCTCCTTGGGTTATTCAATTCACTACTCCTGTTGATTGGGAACTTCATACCTGTGGCCTCCATGAAGCCAGCTATCAAAATCTGGGACCTTGTTATTGTATATGCATTTTAGATTTTTGGATTATGTATTTACTGTGATTTTGAAGATATTGTGATCAATCCCTTATGCTTTTCTTATGGTCAGATGGATGAAGTACAACCATCTGCTGTATTAGGTGGGATAATTGAAAAGAAAAAGAAGAAGGGAAACAAGGTTCACTTCCAAAATTTGTCTCAATTATCATGCCCTTTACCAAGTTAAAGTCCTCTGGTGAAAGCTGTTCTCTCTGACCCTCCCAACCAAAGAAGAAAGGGGAAGAGAAAGCGCAGGAGAAGAGAAAGATTTGATCCAACGATTGAACCCTATAGGCGTGGATCTTTTTGGGTAAAAGATGGGGATTATTCTCTCTAACTGCGATTTTGGAAAATAAATGTTATGATTTTCTGGAAATTTTTAGGATATTGTACTGGAGATGAACCTGTCTAAATTTTGATGTCTATTCATCTTACCTGCTCCCTTTTCTTGGAGAAAAGGAGGAAGGAGAGGAGAAGGAGGGGGGGTTGGGGTGTCAGCAATCTGTCAAATACAAAGATTACAGTCATACTGATTCAGTACTAGGGCTTTCTTGGAACAGGGAGTGCAGATCCTAGAAATTCTTTTGCGTATTTGCTTGTGCTAGTTGGACCTTTAAGAATTTAGTGTCCTCTAATCTTTTCTTGTGATCCAATATACAGGTATGTACTTGCCAGTGGTATGCTGACAAGTTGGTTAATGTGTGGGATGTGGTAACTGGAAAATGCTTGGACACCACGCAGCATCATTCAGATAAGGGAAGAGTTAAATTTCCTTGTAATCAAATTCTTAAAACCATAGGGAATGATGCCGTTAGGTGTGTGTGTGTGTATTGTAACCGATTCTTTCTTCTAGTTGCAAGACAAGAGGGATGTTGGATCTAAATTAAGCCCACAAATTTGTGTTGATTTTTTCTCTACTTTGTGTTGATTTCCATAGTAATCTTGCAATTTTTTAAGCTTATCCTGGTAAATGTCTATGGTTTCAGATCCCATGTTTCTGAAATGAGCTATTATTATCTTTCTGGGTCATCAGGTTCAAGCAGTTGCATGGAATCCTATTGATTCGCAAGTTCTTTTCGGTGGTTCTTTTGATCTCTCGGTAGTCATGATAAATTATTAATCTGTGTCTGTTATTTATTGTGCTCTAACACAGTTGAAAATGTACTCTGTTTTTAATCTTTGCTTATTTGTTAAAAGATCTAAACACAATCTTATCGTGCATTGTGGAAAGATGCAAAAGGATGTCTTCACTTGCTGGTTTTAAATGTCTGCTGATGTTGAAAGTTTGGCATGAATCCACATGATTCGGACTTATTTAGTGGTCTGTTCTGTTCTTCTATTTATTATGTGATGTTAGACTCGGTCTAAGTTGCTTATACATGAAAGCAATATGTCAATTCAAGGAATTGTTTATATCTTCACGATAGACTTTGTCTGATTTTCTTCCCTTCTTTGAATCATTGTCTTTGAATTCAGGTCAGTCTTGAGAATGGCATGGCTTCTGGTTATGATATCCGTGCTACTATTATATATAGATGGATTTTTAATGTCAGCAGTCAGAGTTTCCCAATCTGCATATTGTTCTGAATTTCACTCGTTTTTCATTGAGCATGAGAAAACAAGGTTGAATCCGGCCGAAAAGCCGAGGTTACCGCTTTCGTTAAATCCGATGAGTAAACAAGCAAAACTCGCACGTGCATACGATTGTACTCTCTCGGAGATATTTAAAAAAAAAAAAGGAAGAAGAAATCAATAGTGCTTGCGAAACTCAAACCCGGCACAGTCAACTGCGAAGGTAATAAATCCAGTCACAGAAGAATAGAATAGGGAAATTATCAATTTCTGACATCTGCAAACACTAAACGACAATGTTGGAGTAAAATAAGAAAAAAAAGATTCTAGTATTCATGTAATATATGGGGAGTAAAAGATAAAGAATAGGACGCCGTTTCTTCCTACGTGGTAAAATACATGAATAAATAAGTAAAATGGTATTATCAAAAACTGTAACTAGATTTTTAGTTACAGACGTATCTTGACCGTATAAGAGTCATTGTCAATTATAAACTCTTATCTTTTTCTAACCTGTAACCTGTTTTACTAGTTTATTATTACGTAAGTATCATCAAGTTTTTTTTTTATTGCATCTTAGGGGAAAAAAGTTTTGCTAACATTTTCATTACTAGATTTTATATTTACTTTTGAATTAGGGTTTAGGAGTTAGGATTTAGGGTTCAGGATTCAGAGTGTAGGGTTTATGATTTTAGAATTTAGGATTTTAATTAGATTAAGAAAATAATAGTAACTATGGTTTTTATTTGTTAAAGAAAATTATAATTAACTTTTTATATCTTAAGAACTATTTTAGATTTTTATTTTTTAGTAAGTTAGGATAATATGAGACTGTTTAAAAATTAAGTTAGATTAGTATTAGTTTAAAAGAATATTTTTTAGTAAATTTGAGATAATATAGAACTTTTGTGATAAGTTAAGTTAATATTAACCAATGATAACAAGTTACATTAAATGTCTGTAACATTAAGTATCACAGCCTCTTTAACGGTACTATTGTTCAATAAATAAATCCATGTCGTATTAAAAGAAAAGAACCCGCGTATATATTAACCGCTGTGCTCCACTTCACTTCCCCTACACACTTCATTTTTAACTTTCCCCTCCACTGGCTCCCGACACTGAGTGACTCCATATTCTCCCTCCCATAGAGAGAGAGAGTAAGAGTACAGCAGTACTTCGCAGAGCTCATTGGCCACCATTAATGTTTCTCAGTAAGATAACGTGACCTTCCTTAATTTCCTTTATTTTTTTTCACGGATTTTCTGTCACCTGCTTGCTTTTGTCTCTCTTCCGCACTTACTCCTCAGTCCTACCCAGTTACTCTGCCACTCTTTTTGCTTCTTTTTACATGGTCTATTTCCTCGCTACTACTCTACCACATCCCTGACCGAATCAACAACCACCATCTCTCTAATCTCTTTTACATATTACATACTTGTAAGTTGTAATCACAGTCTCCCTGTAACAAATAAAATAAAAGAGGGAGGAAAGAAATGGAAGGGATGGAGCTGAGTAAAGTGACGCTGGAGATCTTCTCCAAGCTCGAGCAGAAGTGGTTACATCACTGTGAAGGTAAGAAGACCCGCATTCTCAGTATTGATGGCGGTGGTACCACCGGCATTGTCGCCGCTTATTCCTTGATCCTCTTGGAAGACCAGATCCGTGCTAAAACCGGTGATTCTCAATCTCGTGTTGCTGACTTCTTCGATATCGTCGCCGGTACTGGTATTGGAGCTCTCTACGCCGCAATGCTCGCTGCCGACGACGGTTACGGGCGCCCATTGTTCACTGCCAGGGATGCCGTCAAGTTCGTCACCGATAAGCAGCCGGAGCTGTTTAAGTTGAAGACCGTGGGAGTTTTCCGCCGCCGGCGGAGGTTCTCTGGCCAGAGCATGGATAAGGTGTTGAAGGAGGCGTTTCGGAGAGACAACGGCAAGGACGTGACGTTGAAGGATACGTGTAGGCCTATCCTCGTGCCTTGCTTTGACCTCAACAGCTCCGCGCCGTTCGTTTTCTCTCGAGCCGACGCTTCTGAGTCGCCGAGTTACGACTTCGAGTTGTGGAAGGTCTGTCGTGCCACGTCAGCCAATCCATCCACGTTCAAGCCTTTTAATCTGAAATCAGTCGACGGAAAGACCTCTTGCTTGGCGGTCGACGGCGGTCTCGTGATGAACAACCCGGCCGCAGCCGCCGTTACTCACGTCCTGCATAACAAACGCGATTTCCCCTCTGTCACCGGCGTTGACGACCTCCTGCTTCTCTCTCTCGGTAGTGGTCAGTCGAGTACTCCGTCAACCTTGAAACTCCGTGCTAACGGCGATTGTTCAACGTCGTCAGTGGTTAGCATTGTACTTGACGGCGTCTCTGAAACGGTAGACCAAATGCTGGGAAACGCTTTCCGCTGGAACCGTAATGATTACGTCAGAATCCAGGTACAATTAGTTAGTTACCAAATGTTAATTATCCTAAAAATAAAATTAAATAGATAAAAAAAAAAAGAAATTTAATTAATTGAGGAGTGACCTTAGCCAGTTATTGACGGCTGTGAAATTTACAGGCGAACGGTTACGTGAGTGGAGGAGGAGTGGGGGAAAAAGAAGAGGACGTGATGGGAGCAAGAGGGGTGGAAACATTGCCGTTTGGCGGGAAACGGTTACTGACGGAGACTAACGGACAGAGAATTGCGGGCTTTGTGCAACGCCTTGTTGCTTCGGGAAAGAGTAGCCCGCCACCGAGTCCTTGCAAGGAAGTTGCCGTTAGTCCACTTGCTGACGGCCGTTAAACCTTTTTTCTCTTTCCGTTTCTTTTATATTTGCTTTTTTTTTTTTTTAGACTAGAGTATCTTGTTTTCGTGTAGCTTTTTTGTTCAGTTCGAATATTTTATTAGCCCCTAGTTTTCTTTTTTAAAGAAGCCTTGTCAGCTCTGCATTAACTGGCTGTATTATGGAGATTAACGCTGCTAGTAATTAGTAAATGCAATTAATAAGAGTACTAGCTGTTTAGCATTTAAGTAGTGAGACCACCATTCTCTCTTCTTCTTGTTTATTTCCTGTATCAACTAGCTGTTTTTGGTATTACTTGTAATAGTATTGCTGTTTTTAATAAATTTTATTATTTAGCAACCATCACCTTGGATAAGTGTTAAATACATCACGCGAAAGTGGTAGACCATACATTATATTATTTGGTAATATATCATTAGTTTTAATATACTACGTTACATGTTATGCGACGCACATGTTACATCCAATACTTGGGTCTAGTTCTAGATTGTCTGCCTTGTTTTGGGTGATTAAATTTTAATGCGTGCATGCAAAAAAAAAAAAAAAAGGCAACTATTCACCAAAAAAAGAAACCGTGGTAGTCACATTTGGCACTCGAGTCATAAATTTGAGGCATGCATGACAAGAGTATTGCATAAGCCGCGCTGGCAAACAATTTATCTTCCTTCCTTCCTTCCTTTCGTATGCGTATTTATTTCTTCTGTTGTCACATTACACTTGTTGAAGCCAGACAATAAGCGTAATATAGTCACTTCAATTCTTTAAACGAAAGGTTTGATACTTAATAATTGATAGTAACCAAGTGGACTAAGGCGGAAGAAAACAATGGAGCGAAAGTACCATTCCTTTAGTCCTAAACAGGGTAACTCCAAATATACGACCTTCACACAACTGCTTTTTAAGAGCACTGATGTACGCTAGCATGAAGTAGGAAAATGCGATTGAGATATTACGTTGCAAGTCTATATAATAGTAATTTTAACCAACAACTATATGACAGTTCAAAACTTATTCACTTTTGTAGTGAGGAATTGTATAACATCCCTTGTTTGTGAATTGAATTTGTTTCCACTGCTTTTGGTTGGTACGTTTGGTGGAGCAAGAGGTACTAGTATTTTGCTGAGTTATGTTGGCACGAGACTCACTGACATATCCACTGTCAATTCTCTCGTATCTCTTGTATTTAATGCCCCTACCCTTAGTTGGGTAATTTGTTGTATAGGGCTGTTGAATAATTTTTTACTTTTCTAAAATTATTTTTTTACGAAAATCAGAATCAGTTGAAAACAAATTCATAATGTCTTTTCTCCATGGTTAGAGATTTTGCCTACTTAACAGTGAAATTCATCAATACCGCTGAAAATACATTCATCATCTCATTTGCTCTATCCTTACTTAGTGATCGGGTCCTCATGAAATAAGATGTCAAAAAATAGTTCCCTTAATTTGTATTATAGTTAGCAAAAACGTAAATTTTAAGTAGTTACAATAAGTAATGCATACCGGTATAAGATAAAAAATAAATAAAAAGGATGATCAAGAGTCTGCTCAAAAATTTTCTTTTTCCCCACCCAACAGATTAATTTTTCTTTTTACTAAAAACAAAATATTGCTAATATACCGAGAAGTGAGAATTATCATAAGTTAGGTAGAAAAAGAAAATGAAGTCCTGGCACTTTCAGCATAAGCAGATGTTCAATTTTTTGGGCAAGTATAATCAAACCTTTAATGAAAACCTAAGTAAGACAAGAATTATGGTTAAAATAATGTTTGCAAAAAGAATTAAGCTTGGCCCTAGCTTAGCCAACTGGTTGATGTGGACACGAGGGAGGGACCAGCAACCAAGTAGCATGCCATTGTTATCTTATTAATTACAGTCACTTGGGAGAATTTAGAGTGGGTACATTTTAGCTAGAAACATTTGCAATTTATTTAATTCAGTAATTTTGCCATGTATTAGGAGAATTATATTGGTATTAATTCGTAAGAAAATCCCGGGTCTCCAAAGCAACTCAACCAATGTAATTCTTGTTGATAAGGATACTCACTTCAGCGTTGCAATTTATGTATTCCTGCTTTCAACTGAAAGAATGCAATGATACGCAATATTAAAGGTCTAAAGTTTTCTCCTACATTTATAAAGCTTACCTCCTTATGGAAACAAATTGCAATAGTACTATGTGTTTATAAACTGCAAAGTACTATACATTTCTTGAAAAGATACTTGGAGTATCAAATATACCCAAATAAAAGTTAAACAACAAAATTATACATACCACGTCAAAATACTAATTCATTTTGTTTTCTTTCCTGAACTTTTATACAAAAGAAAGAGTCTCTTCTCAGACTAGTTATAAATTGCAACTGTCTTGGCCTCTTGAAGCGTTGATGAATGGTGATGAATTTGATCCTTGGGAGATTGCAATCACCTGAACCCGACAAGATCATAAAGATCAAGAGCTTAGTCAATGATTTCTTTAATTGCAATTTTGGGCCCCCCGCACTCCAATACAGCAGCAGGTGTATTATATTTAATAAATTAATAAGTATTAAAGAAGCCCTCTAGCACTATATTAACAAAAGAAAAAAAAAAAAGTTCAACCACTATTCTGTCCTTTTCATTTATGTCCCTGCAGAAACCAAACCATATAGAGAAATCAATAGTCATGCACTTGCACTTGCACTTGCACTTGCACTGTGCGGTGTCCATATTATGTCTGCGCCAGGTATTATCAGAAACAATTGGAGTTCAGATTTCCACGGGAAGTAGCCATCAATTACCATATCATTTGCTTGTTGAATTGCTCAGCCACACCTATTATTATATTAGGACGACTGCAGGTTGTATAATTGCTCAATCAGAAGGAAGAAGCGAAAAGAAAAGTCTTCTCGTTATGTTGTAGGTAAGGTTGTGGATGTAGAGATTGATCATTGATGGAGTAGTATTAACTTCAATTATAGTCTTGAAAATGATATATTATACATGTTGTCAAGTAGTTAATCTTTCTCTGCTTGACCCAACTGATAAAATAACCATGCATCCATATTTTGCTACTGGAATTAATTAAATCCAAATTGAACATGTTCAAATTGTTTTTAGAATTATCCCCCAATAAGCCTTAAAGGGTATTTTGTTGGGGAAAAAAAGAAGAAGAAAAAGAAAAAATAAGAACATGTGCCATAAAATATGGTAGTAAATGTAAGATTCCATCCATAGACGCGACAGTAAAGATTAAAAAGTAAAAGCTAAGAATAGTATCTTTCTTTTCATTAGTAGGATTTTTCCCCTTTTCCATGATGGTCTCAAATCATTGCCTATTTTTAGGGGATCTAAGTTCTTCATTTTTTAAAGCATAACGTAGGTCAATCAGCTGCGGTAAAATGATTCTTTCAACATAAACCTGCAATGCTACCAAGATGTGTTTATACTATCGAGAAAACCAATTGAACCTGAGCAAAAATTAAGACGTGATTAAGTTATATCAGACCTCTTACAAAAATAAAAATTCTAAGTCAATATAATCTACACATCTTAGAAGAGAGCTGTTGGTTTTTCAGCTTCAAACATACTAGTTTTTTTATGGATCATAGTCACATTAACAAGATAAATTGAATGTGATGTGATGATGAAATGACCGAAGAGTGACTTAAAGACAACTGGTTAGTGAGGAATCATGTAGTTGAACAGTGACAGCTCCATTGAAAAGCCATTTCAGTGGAGCTTTACTCAAGTAAAAGCCAATTTAAAGAAGGAAAAAGGAAATGTATGGTTGAAGGGTATTATTTATGATGGGGTAATAAGCAAGGCAAGACAAGGACCAAATTGATCTAGACCCAAGTAATCCTCCCACGAATCATCCCATTCCCACCAAACCAAGCACTTGGCCAGCCTTTTAGCCATTTAATTCTATAATTAATTAGCAATTCGTATATTTAAATGGCCATTCACTATAGCATAATGACAAACGACAATCAATAATGTGAAACAAACAAATCTCCATATATAATTTATTAGCAAAAACATTTATACACGAAAAGCATGTCTGGAACATTGGTTACCTAATTAATCAGCTTTTAGCAGGCAAAAGCACAATATATCATGTTGAGATTTGCAAGCTTACAATAAAACTATACCATATTACAGTAGCAATTTGCAGTGTTGGGTACTCTTCTTTTCGTACAAACCTGGTTCCTTATCACGACTTCGGCTTATAATTTTTCTAGCTCTTACAAGAAGCTTATGAAGTGCAAGAAACAACAAAGAAAATTGTGGTGTACGCTACTTCTGTTCCTGCAATTTATTCATTCTTGATCCACAATACAATTAAAACTCTCTGAATTAAGAAATAAAATGTTGCATGGCATGTACCAAATTGAATATACGAACGATCTTATGACCATTGTCCATTGTACTTCAAGTAGTGACTTGAGATAAACAAAGCAAATTTTTATCTACATCCGCAATAGAGATACAAGATGTGCAAATGGCTCTGCCATATTATTCCAAATTATCCTCAAATTTTGGGACAGTTCATCTCCTGGCAAATTAAAGAGTGTATAAGAGAACAATTTAATTCCATTGTGTCCGGTGAAAATAAGCCTCTGCCATGTACAAAAATATTTTGCCAGTAATGCTGTTTAGAGTCTTTAGCGTTTAGCACACAAAGACATGCACAAATAAAATGGTAGTTAAGCAGCCACCAACAAGATCAGTAACATTTACTGTTTGATTCCACATCCGGCGGCAGCAGAAGCCAATTCAATTACAGAACCATAAGCTGCCCATTCGGCCATGTCTCCTCCAGATCTTGCACACGTGTGAGAGTCTCTCCAACCACAACCACAACCTGCAACCCCCCTTCTTTCTTTCTCTTACTTTCTCACACAAAAAGAAAGTGATTGAAAGTATACATGCAGGTGTATGTATCATACTATAGATTATGATAAGATCTTGTCCCCTTGGATATTTTTCCGGGTTTTTCACGCATCTCATCTCTCTTTTGTCTTGGTTACCCTGCATAATAACGACGAAGCTATCCCTCCCTCCCTCATTGCTCATTTACGTCGTGGTCTCCTTACAACCCATTACTACCATACTCATAAATTTAGTGAACAAAATTGTCAACGTGGCAAGAACACGTGGAACTCATAACCTCGCGGATATGACTAAACCTATAATGAATCCAATGCTAGATTCCACTACATGGACGACTGCGATCTAGTTTTCTTTGCTTTGACCCCATAAATTTTTTTGCATTTATTAACAAAGACAACTCGCAAAATATGTATCAATATCCTCATTTCTGCATTGAGAATCTTTTACTACAGAACAGAACCAACCAAAATTCCCGAATTGGCCGACTGAACAAAATAACGTATTATTAGTCCGTAAGATAAAATCGAGTTCTTCAAGGAAGAGGCGTGAAGTAGACAACGCCAACCTGTTAAGAAAAAATTACTCCGATGAGAGTTTCCTTAATTCATATAAATATTGGAAACCATGAATGTTTTTATAACTAAGCTGCATATATTTCTGTTCAAAGGAGCATCTTGAAATTGCTGAAAAAGAGGCAAGAATTTGAGAAACGTTGCTGAATCCCATGGTCGAAGTTGTGCATATGCATGAGGAGATCTTCGAGGTTGCTTCATCTAAAACACTTGGCACACATGCATAAACGGCGGACCAAGATTTCATGTGCCTCGTGAGCAAGATTTTCTCGCACAACTGTTTGATTTATTACTATATCTAGCATAGTTTATTCAAATTAAGGATTAATTAATGATTCAAGAAAACTATTCTCTTGATAAATTATGGTAATTCAATTAGAGTGGCAATGATGGATCCATGCGTAGAATCTATACGTAGAATTTAATTATCTGGCATATGTTCTGATATTTATTATTGAAGACCTCGATCATCAACAGCTGGCATTTTCCTGTGGAAGGACGTGGGGAGCACCGAGCACCTAAGACTTTGCTAGATGCGGACAAATAATTTTTATAGTTGTTGTTATAGTTGTTGTTATTGAGTAAATGACAGTCATTAACATTGTTTATTGAGAATTCAAAAGCATGTGGTCATTAATCAACCGTGTTTATAGCACTTGCGGCTACAAGATTTACGCTAAGTAGAATGCTCTGAATGCTTGCCAGTGTAGGTGACGGATCTATTGCTAGAGGAGTAGAGGGGGAAGCTTCCGAGAATGGACAGTGGAGATGAATTTTGAATGCCAGGACAAAGAACTGGGATTAGTTATGTTAACGCATGCCATTGACTTACTTGTCAGTTGTTTCTGGTGAAAACTGTGGGATGCGATACCGCTTGTCCCTCAAAGAAGCGTGAGGAGTAGAAACTTAAAAAAATTTCTAGGTCAGATGAAACAAGCGGCAAGTTCGCTGCTTGATTCTTGTGGCCGAGTTAATATATTAATGGTTCGCAGGAAACTGCGAGAGCAGCTTCTTGGATTAATTTTTTTCCAACACACTCGTGTTTTAAGTGCAAACTTCCCCTCGTTCGCTCTTATTACGTTTCATTTTAACGAAGTAATTATTTTCCTTTTTATTTTTTTTCTTTTTTAACAGTACTATATGGTAAGGGAGGATGTGAAATTATGAAGCAAGTGGAGAGTTATAATGAGGATGACGAGAATCAAGCTCCTTCTAAATAAGACGAGTGAAGTTCCTTCATCACTAGATTAAGTATAATCTTATGGTGAACGGTAACATAATTAGCCTCATAGTCTTGTTATTAATGATACTCCTTATCATCAGAACCTACATTTATTTTTGTACCCTTTAAAAGTTTGCAACCGTTGAACTAATTTAAATTTAGCCAAATTTTATATCACCGTGCGTTGAAGATTTGTATGACTAAACCTTAAATGAGATAATGGGATACATTTTTTACATCTATGTGTGAATTTCGATTTTCTCAAATGAATCCGATCTATGTGAATCCAATTTTTACGGCTCAAATATAAAACATTGAGTTCACATAAACCGGGTCCATGATAAAATCCCCTACGAATTCCCTCTGCATAACCTACTATCCATTGAGTCTATTTGAATATGTTTATTTATTTATTTTGTAGTTAACTTGAACACTCGATGATAAAACTGACCCAAACCTAAAACATTCGTCTAAAAACAGATCAGAAATGCTTTCTTTGTTCCCCTGTATTTTGGTCGTCTCCACGGCAATCACACGACAATTTTTGTGATTGGGCTCTGGTCCACCAAAAACGGATGGAACATAACAAACTTCAACTGCCAAATGCCCAGCATAATCCAGATCCATTACTTTAATGACACTCAACCCTCGGAAGATCAGCAAAGCCGGTCCATGTCATGACACTCCTGTTCTGGATCCGATTGGCATTAAAATGGCAGTGGCGTCGAGGCCCAAAGAGCCCACACTGTTTGTAAGCTTCCGTCCTTGTTAATAGATCAGATAGAAATCATAATTATAGAAGCCATATTGAGGCCCAGACTGAGAATCCGCAGGTTAACAACAATGTGCTCTAAGAATCGATAGAATTTGTAGGAACTAGTTTTAGCCCCTCTGACAATATATAAAAGTTTAAATCATACTTGTGACGTATTTACTGGTAATAATTTTAATGTTCTAAAATTTCGAATCATTTAAGAAATGAATTTGATCTACCTCCCCAATGAGTAATTAATTAGACCATAGCTAATATTTACTCTCACAAATAAGGATCATAACCAGTACTGCATTTACATAGATACAAAATATGTATGCTTTGAAACGTTAAAATTTTATAATATGACGGATTCGAGATTTTAAAAAAGAAAAATACTACTTCAATATAAGTTGTTTTTTTTTTTTTTTTGGCATATGAAGGGTGGTTACACTTGCCAGGGAAAAAAGAATAATTTAGTAGAATGATGTTAGTGTGCAATTTGTTGATGAATTTTCAAATTATAATTAAGTTAAATAGTGGTGAAAAATAAAATAAATCTATAAACCTAGAACTTCTCCTCTAAAAATCCACGAGGATAAAAGGCAAAATGGAACATCGGCGCAAATTAGCACTTCAAAAATTAATGGATAATGGCGGGAGCGCAAGTAAGTAAGAATTTGAGATGGGCGGGCATCGCCCGAAAATTGTCCGCCCGTTATAAAATAACCGATGCAAACTGACTGCGCATCCTCACAATTAACCCAAAATTATTTCCCAAAACTGCCCCTTTCACACGGAACACGGACTCCTCCATCTCCGCTCACTCACACGCCTTTTTCTTCTCACTTTCTCTCTCCTCGTCTTCTTTCTCTCACTCTGTCCATGGAGAACCAGAGCCAGAAACACCATGAACAATTACCTTCAAGCTCAGCAGCAAGGAGAAGCTTGAAAAGAAAGCTTGACCAAGATTTCGAGGACGATCGCAAGATCGACGCTCTCTCTCCTCCCGACGCTATCCAAGATCTCGTCCGCGACGTTCGCACTCAAGTGGAGATTCTTGACTCTAGTTTCTCTTCGATCGAGGCAGATCGAGCCTCCGCTAAGCGTGCTATTCAGATTCTCTCTGAACTCGCCAAGAACGGTGACGCCTAACTGCTTGAGTTGAAATTCGTATTGTTTTAATTGAATCTTGATTTATGGTTCAAGTTTCTTGTTTGTTTTAGTTGATTTAGTTTTCATCTTGGAGGATTTCTGTGGTTACAGAGGAGATTGTGAATGTGATTGTCGATTGTGGTGCGGTTCCGGCGTTGGTGCGGCATCTCCAGGCACCGCAACCGGCGAGGGAAGGTGTCAATGGACCGAAGCCATACGAGCATGAGGTTGAGAAAGGAAGTGCGTTCACTCTTGGACTTCTTGCTATTAAAGTAGGTACTGAGAACTGGTGTGGTTGATTTTTAGTTGCTTAAGCTTGTCTTTTCTTCGATATTCAGTCAGTTATTCTGCGTACGGAATTTCATTAAAATTAGCACTGAATTTCAGTGAATTCCTTAATGATAAACTATATAAGACACTTCTTGTTTAAAAAATTTTGTATCATACGCTTGAACTGGAATATACTTGGTGAATCACGTTCTTCTGTATGCTACAACGACATCACCAGAAGCTTTATAACCTTATGTCATTTCTGATTTTTTACACAGTTGGAGGAAGCGTATAAAACTATGATAACTATAATCTCCTCCATTTTTTAATCATGGACTTTTCATCGAGCTTAAATCTGGTGTTGATGTCAAAATCTTGTTAACTGTTCCAATCTATAATGAAAAGTGACAATGTTGAAGTCGAAACTTGCTCTAACTGATTTCAAACTTTTGCAAGGATCAGATCATGAAGGTCAAATAAGTTACTATCCCTAGGAAGCAGTTTGTTACTCAAATAGGGGGTTTTGGCTTAATGCTGTAGCATTGTGAGTAGAATTATATTGCATATACTGTTTTCTTATTCTTCACTAAGAAGTATATACAAGTTAGGAAACAACCCTACATGGTAAGATACAATCATTGATTACAAACACTTTTTGAGAATCTAGAAATTTATTGATGGATTGTGTTTTTATTAATAAAATTGCTGTTGTTGTTGCTTCATCATACAGCCAGAGCATCAACAACTCATTGTTGATGCTGGAGCCCTGCCTCATCTGGTGGACCTTTTAAAGAGACATAGAACTGGTCAAAACTCTAGGGCAGTCAATGGTGTTATTAGGAGGGCAGCGGATTCAGTCACTAATCTTGCTCATGAGAACAGCAGCATAAAAACTCGTGTTAGGTATTTCTTTTTACAGTCCTTTGAGATGCCTATTCATCTTGGTGTGCTTCTAACTCAAACTCTTCAATAATGTAACTAGGATTGAAGGTGGTATCCCACCTCTTGTTGAATTGCTAGAGTTCATCGACACAAAGGTGCAGAGAGCAGCTGCTGGAGCTCTGCGAACACTTGCATTTAAGAATGACGAGAACAAGAATCAGGTCCATGCATATACTGAACTTTTATGAAATTTATCTTGCCAATTTTTAATTTTTTTTTTTTAGTATGTCAAGATTTTTATTGAATTGATTGCAGATAGTGGAATGTAATGCTCTGCCCACACTTATTTTAATGCTTCGTTCTGAGGATGCCGCCATCCACTATGAAGCGGTTAGATATTACTACCATTCATGGTTAACTAGTGTTTCATGTTAGCTTATCTAGATGTGAAGCCACAACTCTATTGGCATCTGGTTGTTAGACTATTAATCAATGCTGTCTTCAGGTTGGTGTCATTGGGAATTTGGTCCACTCTTCTCCTAATATCAAGAAAGAAGTTCTTCTTGCTGGAGCTTTGCAACCTGTCATTGGATTGCTTAGGTAATTTTTGGGTTCATGACCTTTCTAGTCTGAATTTCTATTTTAATTCCCATTCAAGGTTTCTCTGTGTCACTAGGTCTTTTGCTTTTTGTTACTTTGACTACAGTTCGTGCTGTTCAGAGAGCCAAAGAGAAGCTGCTTTGCTGCTTGGGCAATTTGCTGCAACAGATTCTGACTGTAAGGTTGACTGAAACAATATATCTTCTTTTTAGCTAGCGGACTGCTACCGATTATATTTACTTTTGCCTCAGTCAGATGTTTATTTTGTTAAGTTCATATGATGGTGCTTGCAGGTGCACATTGTCCAAAGAGGTGCTGTGAGGCCATTGATTGACATGCTTCAATCTCCAGATCCTCAATTAAGGGAAATGTCAGCCTTTGCTCTGGGAAGGTTGGCACAGGTAATTGTTCTTAAAGGATTTTATTACTTGATAATTTTGATGTTCTTGTTTGGCTCAAGTGTTTACACGTGTCTGCATCAGTTTTTAGTTGGTTTTTCTGATTGAAGTCTCTCTGGACATTGTTTGCTCTGGTCTCTTTAGTAGCCTGTAGTAATTTGGGTTGGCAATCTTATGACTTCTACTTTCTGAGTTATAGTTGGTTGATGTTGATTATGCTGAGTATTTATGTCCTTTGACTTCAAAGTTACTCTATTGGCTTTAGGATATGCACAACCAAGCTGGTATAGCTCATAGTGGTGGCATCATGCCACTATTGAAGCTCCTTGATTCGAAAAATGGATCTCTACAGCATAATGCTGCATTTGCACTTTATGGTCTTGCAGATAATGAGGTATTGCAAACTTTCTATCAGACCTGCTGAAACTCTGGTTATTAATTTGTATTACTTTATTTGTTAAGTTATGTTTACTTTCCTTGTAGGACAATGTTGCCGATCTTATTAGGGTTGGAGGTGTTCAGAAACTTCAAGATGGAGAATTTATTGTTCAAGTCTGCATCAATTCTTTTTACCAATCTATTCTTTTCCTTTTTTGAATATCTGTTAGTATATATGGCATGTGAAATAGCTTTAGCTGTCACATTTTTAACATAAACTCTTTAAGCGCAGCCAACTAGAGATTGTGTAGCAAAAACATTGAAGAGATTAGAGGAGAAGATCCATGTGCGAGTGAGTCCTTTTGTACAATCCATTTTTTCAGTGGATGTCAATCTGCATGATTGATCTGTTGTTTTAGAATTATTGATTAACTTCGGGTACTTTGGCTTCATTTGATATAATCACAAAGTCACTGATGTCGTTGATTTAATGCCATTAAATGTTAATTTGACTGGTAAACTTTCATTTACAAAGCAATTAATGAGAGGTTATTCTAACAACACAATCTTTTTTAGAACAAGGGACAATTTAACGTTGATAATGGAGAGTTATATTGCCAATATTTTGGTGTTTATTAATGCCTCTCAGATAGTGTCCTTTGAATACAGTTGCATCTGTTTGACCATCACTTCTGTATTGATTGACTGTTTCACACTGCAGGTATTGAGCCATTTGTTGTATCTGATGCGTGTTGGAGAGAAGGTTGTGCAAAGACGTGTTGCTTTGGCCCTTGCCCATCTTTGTTCTCCAGATGATCAGAGAATAATTTTCATTGATAATAGTGGTAATTACCTCTTCTGTCATAGCTTTGTATATGGAGTCATGCAGGCTATTAAAAGCACATTTTCCAAATATGCTATTTGCAGGTCTTGAGCTTCTTTTGGAGCTTCTTGAATCTACAAACATAAGACACCAAAGAGATGGTTCTGTTGCTTTGTGCAAGTTGGCTAACAAAGCCAGCACACTTTCTTCTGTTGATGCGGCTCCTCCATCACCAATACCCCAGGTGTGGGTTAAGTGATTGATTACCTGTTTAGATTATTCTTTGCAATATGGACTCACCAATACATCGGCTGGCATAGCTTATCTCCCCGGACTCTCTAAGCCTGTATCTTTCCTTCTGAACTGTTCCATGTTTTGGTTTTGCTACTTGAACCCTCAGCACAGCCACCTTCAATTTTAGTAATTATTGTTTGTTTATATTGATTCGTGAATGTATATTAGGATTCCTCCACTTAACTGTCAACAAAAGACTACTAGTGGATATGTAGACTTTCTGGAATGTTGCTTTGGATTTTTATGAAGCTATGTGGAGGTTTCTTGCATTGTCAAGGATAGCATGTTCATGACCTTGTTATTTTTGTGAAACTGATTTTGATTCTGCTTAATATTGTGAAGTTGCAAAGTTTGAATATTCTGCTTAATATTTTGTTGCAGGTGTATTTGGGTGAGCAGTATGTAAATAATTCTACATTGTCTGATGTCACATTCTTAATTGAAGGTAAAGTATTTTGCCTCTAGAGATTTTTATACAAGTTTATGTTAATATGTTTATTTTCTGATCTTTATTGTTTACTTGTTAGGCAAACGGTTCTATGCTCACAGAATTTGCTTGCTTGCTTCTTCTGATGCATTCAGAGCTATGTTTGATGGCGGTTACAGGGTGAGTTTACTACTAGTTTCATGTTTTATGTGCTTTTCTGCTTTGCTTATGTTTGTTGAAGTGCTTTGATAACTATTGTTATGCAATACAGTGTTGAAACATGTTTTGAGGTTGCTCAACAAAAGCTGTTTTATATTTATCTGAGTTGTAGTAGCGACTACAGTTGTGGTCATTGGAATCTGTGCCCACCTCAGATGTATATTGAAATGCATTTCATCCTTCAGGTTGACTCAGTGAAATGTTAACTGTACTCTGATTGGTATTGTAGGAGAGAGATGCCAAAGACATAGAGATTCCAAATATTAGATGGGATGTTTTTGAGTTGATGATGAGGTGCTTTTTTATTGTTTTGCCCTTTCAAGAATCCTTCAATATCTCTCTATCTTGACGGAAAAGAAATGACGGGCTTGCAATAATGCCATATATCCTCTCATCTTTTGTTGCAGGTATATATACACCGGATCTGTTAATGTCAATTTGGATGTGGCACAGGATCTTCTGAGAGCCTCTGATCAGTATCTTCTGGAGGGCCTCAAACGACTATGCGAATATGCTATTGCTCAGGTGAGTTAAATATGAAAGAACTCTTTCATGTTTTGTCAGATCCCACGACTGATGATTTCTCCTTGTACTTTGAAGGATATCTCGGTGGAAAATGTCTCTTTGATGTTTGAGCTATCAGAGGCTTTTAATGCTATATCACTGAGACATGCTTGTATCCTGTTTATCCTGGAAAACTTTGACAAATTATGTCTCATGCCATGGTATGCTATCATCATCATCATCATCATCCTCTCTCTCTCTCTCTCAATAAAGATGATTTGTAAATGGAAATTTGTTTGAATTATTATGTCTGCTAAGGCATTTGTCTGTTACCATAAAAGTAATTTCCAAAGAAAAGATCCAGTTCATCCCCGTAATTCCAAGGTAAAAAAAAAAACTGTGTTACACCATTGTCTGTCATCTTTTTGATACCTATTTTAGCCACCGTACTTGCATGTTTGGATTTGCAAGTAAATAGGTATCAATAATTGATTATGTTATGCTTGGATGTTAATGATAAAAACTGCAAACTAATTGCAGCAAAGCAGAAAAAAATAAGTGGCATGAAAGCCTTGATTATTGACTTTCTAAACGAGGAAAAATCACTGCTTTATTGGTCGTTATTTTTGTGAGATGCAGGTATTCACATCTGATTCAACGTATTTTACCAGAGACGCAGCAGTATTTTGTAAAAGCACTTGCCAGGACTACCCAAGCTGAACTAAGGAGATAGATGGTTGGGGCCAGTTTTGTTCTTTGACTTAGTTGTATTGACAGAGGAAAAGAATGTACAGAGTGGAATAGTTGAACAAAGCAACCCATTTGTTGTCTTGATCTGGAAGATTTCGTAGTTGAATGCAACCTCCAGATTTTGACTGATTCGTTTCTGCTGCTGTCAATTGGCAGTCGTGAATTCTCCCATAAAGATAAGTACACAGCTGAGGGAGAGAGAGGAGCCATCAAACAGAATGGTATTGGCTAATGCGAAGAATGTACATTGCAGCTGAATAGCTAATTACTTTTGTACCAAGTTAAAAAGAAAGAAAAGCCAAATAATTTGGTGATCATACGAGTGTTGTCAAATAAAACCTGGACATGCGTTTCACTAGTTAAACTGCTTTTCCTTTTCAAACTTGAAATTGAGGCTGAACTTCACCGTAAAAGTAATTAAAAGGCTACCATATTAAGTTATATAGCCTAAGCCAAATCGAACTGAAGAAATTAAGAAAAAGAGAGGATATTTAGATTGGCTATTTGGCTGCCATAACTTGTTGATAGTCTGCAGAGGGTTACAGCCCTAGACCTCTACCATTCCTAATCGAGTTAGAAAGCAATTGAAAGTAACTGACATGTGACTCGAACGGCGCTGGACTGTGCAGGTTTATGGAAGTCATATGGCAATATGGAAAATCTTGAGAAAATTTGTTGTCTTTTCAGGCATGAACTAAATTCCAAAAGCACGATTGCTAATTGAACCGTGAATCAACAATTGCTCTCTCTAGTACGAGGCTGATGCTCCAAAAAGACGATTGCAAATTGGACCGCTGTTGCTCTTTCTAATACATCACTCAAGTTCCATAGAAGATGTACGAAGCTCAATCAAATTCACAAACGAGAACCATCCACAACAGCTTTACATGGTACAATCGGAATATCTTCAAAGCAATGAAAATCTAGAGCAAGCCAAACAATATAACCTTTTTAAAGAATGATCTTTTGCTTTGACAACATTTGACTCGTGGCAGCAGTATTCAATTTGATTTTCTAGCTAGGAACTAAGAAGAATGTGGTGATGTTACAATTCCTGACTTTCTGTGAAGTCTTCATCTGGCAATCGTTGTAGCACAAGCTGAATCTTCTTGGTTTGACCAGTTGCCCTTTACTCCACATGCCTGGATTGAGCGTTCAATCTGCAATGTTCCGCTACCTTCCTTTTCCAACAGGCCACAGTACTTCCCAAAGGTGTCAGTGTTTACATGAAGTCGGAAATCCAGACCAAATAAAAACTTCATTTCCAATTTGTTCAACTCCAATGTGCTTACACCTCCAACTCTGGCATAATATGCATTATTGAAGAACCTGAAGAGCAACTAGATCAAATCAGAGATTACCAAAATCAAAACAGACAAATTTGCAACCATCTAAAACGATCGTTGAATTGCCATTAAATAGTGGGTGGGAGGTACATGTAGTCGTCCTAGTTGATGTCAAATTCACCATTCAAGAATGATATTATTATAATATCGTCCGTCTCAATGAAGTGTCTTCCTGGCTTTTTTTAGATCATTTGAAAATAATATCCTTAAAGTAAAAAAATCCTATTTTCCTTCCGTTACTTTATCCCAAAAAAGAAAACCAGTGAAGCGACACCTCATTATTGTACATAATAGTGGGCTCCACATATTTCCTCTTTTCTCTTCAAACTTTTATACATCTTCAACTCTTTCTAAAAACTCATGCCTAGTGAATCTTAGGCATTCATTTTTGTGAGCGAGTAATTTTCATATTCAGTAAAGAATGTCTCTAAGGATGCTCAAGACATTTCAGTCCGTAGCCTAAAGGTGTTGAAAATACCGTCAACCACAGTAGGGGAAACTTACGCATCATCCATATATTTTGCTGCCACCATGACACTGGTGATCAGAAGTCGGTGAACATTAAGGGAAGTAATAACAGCAGTGGTTCGCTGAGTAAATTTTTCCATGTAGATAAGTGCAACAACAAAGCAGGATGGACTGCAGCATGAATACTTGAAAATTCGATCGATGTACTGTCCAATGCTTAAAGAGGGTACTTTTGAGCCATGAAAGATGGTAACAGTATCTTTCCTCTGTGTAGTCACCAGAAACCTTTCATTTTTCTGAACAGACCTCTCCAGAAATGAGGAAAGGTATGATAGAACTTGAGGTTTTCCTGTACTTTCCTTCCCAGATTCTCTGAGTCCCAGTCTTAAGTAAGTCTCTGAAAATGCATTCTCAGTTTCAACAGCCAACGTGCCCATGACCCAGAAACACTGCAATAAAATGTGAATATTAAATACCAACCCTGAAAATTACACATCACTTCAGTGGAAAATGATAAAAAAAAAAAAAAAACTATGATATTAGAACCAAATGTAGTCCATGGTCAAGCATCAGAAGTAATTTATCTTTACAACTGTGTGTCAAAGAGAGATGGGTAAACGACTATTAGCTTCAAAGAAGGAATTTGTCATTCTTATAGTAAATCAGCTCATTCAGACAACAGATGAGGCTTGCCTATTTTGACTTATCGGATATAAGAGATCTAGCAGATTCCAGAACCAGTCATGCACGATTAAATTTACTCATAAAATTCCAGAATTCAAGATAAAGTCAGACAGTCCTGTTACAAATAAGGATTCCTACGAAACGAACTGCAGAAACTATTTCAAAGATTTCATTTTGCATACATGTTACAAGTGATCAGGAACTAAAGAGTTTTGGATTGGGTCCCCAATACATAGTGATGCATTTTATCATCTGTTTTTTTTTTTTTCCAGAAGCAGAATGTACCATTATGTAGAATTATGGCTCCATTAATCTCCAGAATGGAGATTGAGAGAATTTTCCTTTCAGGAAAGGAATGAGAAGGACAGAACCCATTTGTCTATTCTTCATTTTTTCTGAAATCTACATTCATGTACAATCCTGGCTAGAAGTGACTCAGTCCGTTAGCCATAAGAATGTGGCATAAGGACTGAGAACGTGCCCCACAATTGAATAACCACATAAATGTTAAGAAACATTTTTTACACTAATTTTGGGATTACTCTTGATCCAATGACAAACATACTGACTCACTCAATCGCCCTCACATACACTACAAACAAAAGGAGAACCTTCCTGTAACTAACAAGAAGTTTTAACAGAAGTCTTGATCTTTGAAGCAATGGCATCAATTTTTCCTTATATGTGCATGACATTATTCATACCAGTAAATAAATGGATCAACAACTCTAGATTCCCATGGTTGCCATTCAACTTGACTTCTAACAGAATTTGACAATCTGGAATGCTGATCAATTATGGAGGGGAAAAGAACTCGCTTGCAATTAAAGCGTATTGCGTCCAAATTCTATTGCAACCACCGTAGTGGTAGTAAAGTGAACAGAAAATAAAGCCCAGAAATTCTTTAGAAACCCCATCTCAATTAATTAACTTGCAAGAAAGCAGATCTTTAGTACCCTTTGTATCCAGTATAATGCTAAAGAAGCAAAATTGACAAGGCATGAAATAGAGAAATAGAAACATTCAAAAACATTAAGACAAGTGCTCGTTAACGCATGATAATATTTGATTGAGATTAAATTTGAAGAAAATCAAGCAAATCCAACACATATAGTGTGAAAAAAGGAAAACAGCTCACATAAATTCTTGAGAGATCTGATATCTGAGACTTCAGTTGAATCTTGTGCTACATGAGCACCAACCACGATGAGGATACGATAAAGGTACTCAGAGCACTAGGAAGAGAGGCAGAGAACGGAACAGAAGATGCACGTCTTCCCCTCACAGAGGAAGGTACTGCTACACCAGCACAAGCACAGCACTTCCGCCTCTCTTTTTTTTCAGTACAGAAAAAAAGAGGGTTGTTTGCTTATTCAATGAACGAGTAATATAATTAGTACCTTTCCTTTTCTTTTATCTCTCTCTTTGCTTGAGTACTATTCCTTTGCGCTTTCTCTCCTTCCAAATTGATTGTTTTTTAGGTCGCTTCACATGGAAAACCCAACTTCCAAAAGGGCCTAAACCCATTAAATTTATTATTGGGCAGGTTAATACTATAAACTTTCTTTAAAGCATACCTGGGATGCCTTTTCTCAACCCCATCATCGCTTTTTAAACACTTCTCTGGTCTCACTCTCTCTCTTTCTCTGCCAATATTTATGGCTGTCGGTGGTTTATTTTTTTTTATTTTTATTAATTTGAGAATGAGCATTGTTAATATTTTTCTTTTGTGGTGATTTAATAGTTTTCAGAAACCAGACAAAAAAAGAAATTTTATGGATTGCTGCTTTGGTCTATCCCACGTCTTTCTCTAAAAAGTAAAAAAATATTATAGTTCCTTCCCCCCACCACAAGTTTTCATTTTTAATTGCAATACTTCTTCACTTAATTTAGGAGGGGAATAACGAAATGGGAATGGACAGTAAAAATCCAACATCTGTGGTTGACATAAAAGCCACATAATTACTGCATTATAGAAATTTTCCTATATCACATAGGATATCACTTCAATTGACATCTACCACACCACATCTACAGGGACAGCGTCCGTATTAAGATAAGTACCGTTACCTACTAAATTTGGATTAGGATCCATCTTGTTTCAGCCTTTCAGGTCTATCGATATAATTTATTATTTTGATCGATAGAGCTGAAACGGAGGAGGGCGCAATCTTGATAGTTAATAATAGGAGTGTTGTTCACTTACTACCCGCGGAGGATATGGCAGAGAATGTACAAGTGGCACGTCTGTTCTGGTTGGTGTTGCCGCTGGTTCCAGAATTAGCAGTTAGCGATTTCGCGCCGGGAGATGAGCCGTAGTTGGTGGGTAACTTGTCCAAATCCATGAATGCGAAGGCTGTCTATGTCTAGTGTCTACATCATTTGTTGGATGGATTATCAGTGGGATGATTAGATTCCCAATCCGTCCACATCAGGCAGATACAATCTATCTAAAGTGGTCGAAAGTAAAAAATTCAACCCATTTTCACTGCTTGAAGTGACCTAACGCCATTTTTCTGTTACTACGTCTGGTATGGGATTTTTTTTTCTTACAGAAAATGAAATTATCACATGCGGTAATTTTTAACAAGTTATTGTTTATTTTTTACCATGCAACTATACAAGATAAAATCTTAATTCCTCATTAGCCTGAATTTTAGCATAGAATTAACACTTATGCAAGAGCAAAACATGTATCCATAATACAAATACCTAGTACTATCATTTTTTTTTCTTTTTCTTTTTCCTGAAACAAGCAACGTGAGAATTGATGATGGTTGAACACCAATTTTTGTGTTGGTATGAAGGTAAATAAACTAATTTCTAAACTAGTGAGAATTGTATCCATGAATGCAATGTATGTAAAACTAACTTATCTTTTCACTTCAAATTTGGCCTTGTTGACTTAATCTCGTCCTTTCATTTTTGCTTCCATTAAATCAGGGCGTTAACTTGTCCCTAATTGATGGACCCAAATCAAATAAATGAATAAAACCCACAGGTATTTAGACAAGAAACTCAAAGAAAATTGAGGGAGAAAAATTCTTATTGAACAAACTTTCAAAGAGGCTGCAAAATTTCAAAGAAGAACGGCACAAAAGAAAACATACGGCTACCAACAAAAAAAAACCTATGTAAAACGCATAAAACCTAAAACGTCTAAAAACAAACCACCTGACCCCACTACTAAATGGTAATAATCCCATATGACTAAGACCAAAACAATACCACGTAACCTATCTAATAAACAAATAAAAACTAGACACATGTCACCAACAAAACTAACAAACCAATGCTTGGTTTAACTTCTTACATAGCCTCCCTTAAACCAAGCTCTTCCAATGTGGACATGCCCAACATTTTCTTCAACTTCAAGAATGTGTCCGTCTTCAAAGCCTTCGTGAAAATATCTGCAACTTGCTCCTCAGTTCTACAATAATCAACCTCAATCTCCCTATCACGAACCAACTCACGTATGAAGTGATACTTAATGTCAATGTGCTTACTACGCCCATGAAGAACTGGATTCTTGGACAACTCAATTGCTGACTTACTATCACAGTAGATCTTCGTAGGACCATCTTGCTTGTGTTGTAGAACACCAAGCATCCTCCTCAACCATAATGCCTGAGTAGCACTGTTAGCTGCAGCAATATACTCCGCCTCTGCAGTGGACAAAGCTATCACCTGTTGCTTCTTAGAACTCCAAGAAAAAATTCCTGAGCCAGTGAAAAATGCATAACCTGAAGTACTCTTTCTCTCAATTGTATCACCAGCCCAATCACTGTCTGTGTACCCAAAAAGTTCAACAGGATCACTACACGAATAAAAAATGCCATCTCCTTGAGTACCTTTGATGTGCCTCAAGATCCTCTTTGCAGCTTGCAAGTGTGACTGACGTGGATTCTCCATAAACCTACTAATCAAACCAACACTAAAATTGATATCTGGCCTCGTAGAAGTCAAATATCTCAAACTCCCTACTAAACTCTTGAAGTAGGTTGGATCTACATATCCACCAGTGCCCTCTTTGATCAATTTCAATTTTTCTTCAGCAGGTGTCAAAACTGGTTTAGCCTCATCCATCTTGAATTTCTTCAAAATATCACCTGCATATTTATTTTGAGAAATAAAAATACCACGATCAGATTGAAAAACCTCAATACCAAGGAAATAAGACATCAGACCCATGTCTGTCATCTCAAATTGCTTGATCATGGTCTCCCTGAATTCAACAATCATCTCAAGATTATTGCCTGTAAAAATTAAATCATCTACATATAAGCACACAATCAATGCATCACCACGAGCAGAAAATTTAACATACAAAGTATGCTCATATGGACACCTCAAAAATCCACGAGAAATAAAATAAGAATCAATTCTCGTATACCAGGCTCTTGGGGCTTGTTTTAAACCATACAAAGCCCTCTTCAACTTATACACCTTATCTTCTTGGCCTCTTTTGATATACCCTGCAGGCTGTTCAACATAAACCTCCTCTTCAAGTACTCCATTCAAAAAAGCAGACTTAACATCCATTTGATGAATTTTCCATTTATTTTGGGCAGCTAAGAGAAATTATCAAACGAACAGTGTCAAGTCTAGCAACAGGTGCAAATACCTCAAAATAGTCAATACCAGGCTTTTGCTTGTATCCTCTTAGCAACTAACCTTGCTTTGAATCTCTCCACTTCTCCATTGGGCTTGTACTTCCTTTTGAAGACCCACTTCACTCCAATGGCCTTCTTATCAGTAGGAAGAGTAGTAAACTCCCATGTATTATTTTTCTCAATGGCATGAATTTCTTCATCCATTGCTTTCACCCAACGATCATCTTGAGCAGCCTCTTCATAAACAACAGGATCACAATCTGCAAACAAAGCAAAATTAACAATTTCCTCATCAGAAGCAACATTATCAGGAGTAACAACATAATCCTGCAAACGAGCAGGCAACTGTCTTTGGCGGTATGGACGACCCATTAACTCAGTTTGTGAGCCCTGAATAACAGGCACT
Source organism: Mitragyna speciosa (assembly GCA_024721245.1). Lineage (NCBI taxonomy): Eukaryota > Viridiplantae > Streptophyta > Magnoliopsida > Gentianales > Rubiaceae > Mitragyna > Mitragyna speciosa. Next base: position 162,891 of record JAMWEH010001349.1, on the reverse strand, counting down.
TGTTGAATATTAATATCTTCATCCTTCCCTGTCAAAATTTAAAGTCAAATCTGCATCTTTGGAATTCTCCTTATTCCAGTCCCAAACACCTCTCTCATCAAAAGTCACATCCCTACTTATAATTATTTTTCCTGAAATAGGATTAAATAATTTATAAGCTCGGATACTTCACTGTAACCAATAAATACACATTTTTCTCCTTTATCATCAAGTTTCTTTCTCAACTGATTAGGAACATGTGAATAAGCAATACACCCAAACACTTTGAGATGACCAACAAATGGTCTCCTACCACTCCAAGCTTCTTCAGGGGTACTATCAGTTAGGCTTCTCGTGGGGCACCTGTTTAACAGATAAATGGCACAAGCAACTGCTTCTGCCCAAAAGGACTTTGGCATATTTTTCAACTTCAACATACATCTCACCATATCCATAATTGTTCTATTTTTTCTCTCCGCCACCCCATTTTGTTGTGGAGTATACCTCACTGTCAATTGATGGTGAATACCATTTTTCTCAAGAAAATCATCACAGGCAATATATTCTTGACCCCGATCTGTTCTCAAAATTTTTATTTGAAAGCCACTTTGCTTCTCAACAAAAATTTTGAATTTTTTAAAAGTGTTACAGGCATCAGATTTTTCCTTCAAAAAATAAACCCAAACTTTCCTACTGATAATCATCAATAAATGTAATAAAATACCTGCAACCACCATTAGAAGGAACCTCCACAGTACACAGGTCTGAATGGATAATCTCTAATGGTCTCCTTGCTCTCCATGATTTACCTGTCTGAAAAACTTCCCTGTGCTTCTTGCCCAAAACACACATATCACACACTCTGTCAGGACAACTGATACTAGGTAACCCACGAACCATCTTTTTACTTGCCAAAAATCTCAGACTGTCAAAATTTAAATGACCAAACCGCATATGCCACAACCAATTATCACCATCAATCACAGTATTCAAACAAGAAAAATCTCCACTATTCAAATTCAATGGAAATAAACGATTTGGAGTCATTATCACATTAGCAATCATACCAACTCTCTCATCAAAAATCGTACAAACACCTTGTTTAATACGAATATCATAATTCTTCTCTGACAACTGCCCCATACTCAACTAAATTATGATTCAACCCAGGCACATAAAATACATCAGAAATAAAATTATTAGATCCATTTTTCAGGCTAATGGGGATTTTTTCCTTACCAAACACTGGTAGAACAGTGTTATTCCCAAATTTAACTTCACCTTTAACAGACTCATCAAGCTCAGAAAATAATTCTTTCTTTCCACACATATGGTTACTACATCCAGTGTCCAAGAACCATTTATTTTTATCAACAACTCCATCATTATTGCAAGCCAATAATAAAGTCTCCGAATTTTGATTATTATTCTGAGCTTGATTTTCAACAACATTAGCCTGAAAATTACTGTTAGATCTACATTCAAATTTTCTATGCCCAAATTTTCACAGTTATAACACTGAATCCTCTGGCCATCATTATTTTGGTTAAAATTATATCTATTGTCATAATTATAACCATCACCTCTACCTCTACCAAGGTCATCTCTAAAATTAAAATTGTTACCTCTACCACCACGTTGAGAATTCCATCTGCCTCTACCTCTGTTGTTAGCCTGACCTCTACCCTTATTGTTGTAGCCACGACCTCTGTTGCCATTGTCCTGGTTTCTCTGCTGAAAATTTCCTTGCTCCTTGGATTCATCCTTTGCTTTCAAATTTAACTGTGTCTGAAGGGCCTTCTCTACAGTATCCGGGGTGTGCTCCTATCTTCCCATTAATTCTTTGTTCATGTAGAATTAATGACCCCTGCAATTCTTCAATTTTCAATTCTGACAAATCTTTAGGTTTCTTGAATTACTGTCACCACGTGATCAAACTTCATGGGTAAAGTATTAAGAACTTTCTCAACAAATACCCCATCAGAAAGTTGATGATTATTGAGTGCCATCTCGTTCTTGATTTCTGATAGACGGGAAAAATATGATTCAATTGATTCAGATTTTTCCATCGTTGCAAGTTCAAACTTCCTCTTTAGCATCATCAAATTACTTTGTTGAACCCGATCTACGCCTTTGAATGTTTTTTCTAAAATATCCCAAGCCTCCTTCGCTGTATCTGCAGTAGAAATTTTTCCAAAAATTGATATATCAATTCCCTGATGAATTTGTGACAGCTCCATGTTATCCCTCTTTATCTCTTGTGCATCAGCACCTTCACCAATCCCTTCTTCTACGTATTGATTTAACCCATATGCCTTTAGATGGGTTAACATCTGTTTCCTCTAAAAATTATACTCTTCTCTGTTCTTCAATTTTGGAACTGAACAAGTAATATTTGTTGGTGCCATAGCTCTGATACCACTTTGATGGACCCAAATCAAATAAATGAATAAAACCCACAGGAATTTAGACAAGAAATTCAAAGAAAATTGAGGGAGAAAAATTCTTATTGAACAAACTTTCAAAGAGGCTGCAAAATTTCAAAGAAGAACGGCACAAAAGAAAACATACGGCTACTAACAAAAAAAAAACCTATGTAAAACGCATAAAACCTAAAACGTCTAAAAACAAACCACCTGACCCCACTACTAAATGGTAATAATCCCATATGACTAAGACCAAAACAATACCACGTAACCTATCTAATAAACAAATAAAAACTAGACACATGTCACCAACAAAACTAACAAACCAATGCTTGGTTTAACTTCTTACACTAATGAAACTTGTGGCGCATGTTGTCTGAACATATAATTACAAATTAACAGCATTAGAACAATATAAATAGTTGGATTAAATATAGTAGTAAATGGATTACAGCTACGATGTCTACTTGTGAATCGTCCCAATTCCCATATAAAAGAAAGCTGTTGATTGCCAGCGTGCTTCACGACAGTGTTATGATCAGCCATAATTAACTAAACAAATCATCTAGTGTACATGCACCTTCGTACCAGACAAAAAGAAGCAAACTTCGCACCGACAGTAGGAATGCTTGCTTGGCTGACTGTCCCGGATCATCGTTCTTTCATTCCAATTCATTTATTTGCGGGCTTCAGACAGATAGCGTACGAGTAAATGTTTCATAATTCACACTCAACAAAGGAGTTTATAAGTGGGCTTGTTCCATTCTGCCTACTCGTTATCGGAAGGATGAAAGCGAACAAAGATATGATGGGCCAATACGAAATCTTTCAATATCGAAAAAGCATCAAATCCAGTCAGTTAATCAGCCCACACAACCCAACTTTTCTTACCATTACGCTTTTTCTCTGTTTTTCCGTTTTTATCATGAGCCCACAAGTTTGACCAATCAAGCTTATAATTGATAAAGAAAACAACACACAGTGTCAACCCCATTATATTTTATTAGCATTTAATGAATAAATTCCTTTTGTTAAAAAAACTGATGCCATTAAAGCCATACATCTCACTCAATCCCGAAAAAAGGAGAAGGAAACAAAGAGAAAGCTCAGACATTATTGAACTAATCCATTACTCGTAGATCCTTAAGTCTCATCATCAGTTCGCACGTTTGCTTAAAGCATATTATATTATTGGTCAAATGGATATTCATAACTTTATTAATGATATTATTATAGTAATACATTATATTTAAGCTTAGTTTAGCATATGTGTGTTTACATATTATGTTGAAAGTTTCTTTCTAACAAAATTACGCGCAACAAAAATGGACATGGATAATCAATCGTAAAACTATTCTTAAAAAAAAAAAAAAAGGCATTAATGAAATAGTAAAAAAAACACAAATCAATTACTAATAATTCTGGAGTTAAAAAAAAAAATTCAAATATGCCCAAGGAGTTTTTAGTCAATTCAAGTGGCTACGATAGGGATCATAGGGAAAACGGAGTTCGTGCGCAGCCCTCTTTTTTGAGGAGGAGTAGTGAGTAATTGATTAATCGATTTCCCTCCAAACTCCACAAGCGCACAACCCTCTTTTTTTGTTTTCTTTTTGCAATTTAAATTTTTTATTTTCAAATCTCCGTCTACCCTTTTATTTATTTTTTTAAATCCCTTTATTTTCACTCCACTTCCCCTTTTAGTTTGCTTTCCTAGGGTTTCTATCATTTTCCACCATATTATTCCCTTCCAATCCTGACAGTTCATTTGTGGAATTCCTCTGGCCGGTACGAATTTTTTTTTTTAGTACTTCTTTTCATTTTGTCAAATTAGTTTTCTCATAAGTTTGTAGCGTTGTTACTGGATCTGCTGGAATTTCATTCCTCTAGTGTTTTGTTAACTCTGTAAATTCAATTAATGTTGGACTTATGTATGCTTGATGATTATATTCTTGGAAATCAGGCCACCAAATATCACAGGTTGACTCGTCTATGTAATTGTTTGCTGGATTTAAAACTCCTGCTTGGATAAATCTAGACGAACTTTAAATTTTGTTTTGAATTTGAGTATATTAGTGTGGAACTGTGAATGTATGTTCTAATTTAGGTAAACCTAGTTGTAACATGATGTGTTTCTTTTTTTGAACTGAAAATATATTGAGGATGTCAACAGGTTTCTTCGCTTTATTTACTTCAGTTTTAGGGCAAGTTTTGCCTTCCTATGCTGTAATAGCTACCACAGATTCGCTTTTTAAGAAAAACCTTGATGTATTATTCCATACAGTTAAGGCTCATACTTCTCACCAGAAGAAGTGATAATGTTGGTTAGTGTTTACTACGGGACAGATGAAGCTATATTCACAGGATTGATGTGCTTGGAGTAGATTCCCTGTATCGCATCCTAGCTGAAGCTAGTCATTTATTGTCTTTGTGGGTTCAATTTACAGGTTGGATTGGCCTTAATGCCATCCCGGTGGCATTAGTGGGCATTCTTGTGCTATGTACGAAATTTCAATTACCCCAATCCTTTTGTTTTAGGTTCACTTGCTCTAACCTTCCCTGTTTTGGCGCATAAGTTATGAAGACCCCCCCCCCCCCCTCTTTGTAGCTTATAATGTTGAAATGACTTCGCTTATCGATGCAGGTTCTTTTTACTCTTGCACATCTATAATCTGTTTTCAATAATCTCCCCTTCTTGTGGTGTTCATAAGGGTGGTTTTGAATTTCCAAGCGCTTTATTAAAAGTCCTAAGAGATTAGGTTTCAAATTTGGGTCAATATTGTATTCAATTGCTAATGATTCTGTTTGGAGGTTACTTGTTTTGCATCTATTTCTGTTTTCTAAACTGTTTCCTTTTCAAGCCTGATATTTATAATTAATACATTACAAGCTGGCATTCTCGTTTTATCTGTGTTTCCAGGTTTCATTTACATGGATTCTAAAACATTCTCTATGAAACTATGGCCCCCTAGCCAAAGTACCAGGCTAATGCTTGTGGAAAGAATGACAAAGAATCTTAGCACTCCATCTATTTTGTCCAGAAAGTATGGTCTTCTAAGTAAGGATGAAGCTGAGGAGGATGCTAAGCAAATTGAAGCTTTGGCTTTTGCTGCTGCAAGCCAACATTTTGAGAAGGAGCCAGATGGAGATGGAAGTTCTGCTGTGCAGTTTTATGCTAAGGAATCCAGCAAGCTTATGATGGATGTCATCAGAAGAGGGCCTAGAACAAAGGAAGATGGAGGAGATCTTATAGAATCTGAGAAACTTGATATATCTCATGAAACGGTATTTGACATATCCGGAGGACGTCGGGCTTTTATTGATGCAGAGGAGGCTGAAGAGTTGTTGAAACCACTGAGGGAGCCTTCCAACAAATTTACCAAGATCTGTTTCAGCAATAGAAGTTTTGGCTTGGACTCTGCCCACGTTGCCGAGCCTATATTGTCATCTCTCAGAGATCAACTGACAGAAATAGACTTGTCGGATTTTATAGCAGGAAGATCAGAGACCGAAGCTCTTGAAGTTATGTCCATATTTTCCTCTGCTCTGGAAGGGAGTAAACTGAGGTACCTCAACCTTTCAAATAATGCTTTGGGTGAAAAAGGGGTCAGGGCATTTGCTGGACTTCTAAAATTGCAGCATGATTTAGAGGAGCTCTATCTGATGAATGATGGTATCTCACAGGAAGCAGCACATGCAGTCTGTGAGCTAATTCCTTCGACTGACAGGCTTAAGGTTCTACATTTTCATAATAACATGACAGGAGATGAGGGTGCAATTGCTATTTCTGAACTTGTGAAGCATTCACCTGTGCTGGAGGATTTTCGATGTTCATCTACAAGGGTAGGATCTGAAGGAGGGGTTGCCCTGGCACAAGCCCTTGAATCGTGCACCAGTTTAAAGAAGCTTGATTTGCGTGACAATATGTTTGGTGTGGAAGCTGGAATTGCTTTAAGCAAGGGTTTGCCAAGATTTGCTGCTCTCACTGAAATCTACCTTAGCTATTTGAATTTGGAGGATGAGGGGTCTACAGCTCTTGCTGTTGCCCTAAAGGAATCTGTTCCATCATTAGAAGTTTTGGATATGGCTGGAAATGATATCAGTGCAGAAGCTGCTCCTGCTTTGGCTGCCTGTGTAGCTGCAAAGCAATTTCTTATCAAATTAAACTTGGCTGAAAATGAACTGAAGGATGAGGGAGCTATTCTTATTGCCAAGGCTTTGGAAGATGGTCATGGACAGTTAAATGAAGTAGACATGAGCACTAACTCAATCAGAAGGGCTGGGGCTCGTTGCTTAGCTCAGGCTGTTGTAAGCAAACCTGGATTTAAGTTGCTGAACATCAATGGTAATTTCATATCTGATGAAGGGGTTGATGAGGTGAAGGAGGTTTTCAAGAATTCCCCTTTTGTCTTGGGTCCTTTGGATGAAAATGATCCAGAAGGAGAAGACTATGACGAAGAGGCTGAAGAACAGGGTAATGATATTGAGGATGAATTGGAATTTAAGCTTAAGGGACTCGACATCAAGCACGAGAAATAGGACTTACAAAATAGGCATCCAGCCTTGGTTCATCTTCTTCATGATTTTTTTTTGGTTTTTAATGATGTTCTATGGCTTAATGGTCTTTTATCTTGTATGGTAGTTCACCTTGTAGCTTATTTCATTTATCAGTAGGTCAGACTTACAACTCATAAGCCATTGCTTATTCTCAGTGGTTTCCCAGAAAATTCAATTACATAGGGAATTGATTGATATGCTTCATTTTGGATATTTTTGTGCCAAGGTAACTCTTTTTTATATGTTCTTTTTACATTATTGGCGTTATTCTGTGAAATATAATTCCGGATTTTAATTTATTATGGGCACGTTTACTCTTTGGATTTTATTTTGTCGTTTCAAAAATTTGGGCTACAATGATGCGGGCTTGCAACAAGGCCTAATCGGACACCATTTATTTTTTCAGTAAAAATCAGCCATCATTTTTTTATTCAGATAATGCATTGTCATTTCCGAACTTTTTCCTGGCAATGTGTTTCTTTGGTGCCATTCAGGAATCTGTGCATATGTTTAGAGACCTCTCAATGCTCAGCAAGGACTGTTAGCCCCATCTTGCTATGTCAAGGAGATGATTTTTACTTAAAATCATGAATCCTTCCATCTCAAGAGGACTTTTACCCCCTACTTTTGCTCTGTAAGGTAGGCTTAAATGATTTTTACTTGAAATCATAGATTCCTCTGTCATAAGATAGATCAGCATCAATTTCCTGGTTTGCTGTAATTGTGTAAAGATATCTTTCCTTTATTTGGTGAAGTGAACAATTAGCTGCTAAAATAAAGATACTCTGGAACAAAGTTAAAGCCGAGGAAACAAAAGGTAAAGAGGGTCTAGACCTGTAGCAGCCAATGCGTCACTATATGCTTATCCTATAGTTCATTAGGAACCTACTCGAAGTAAATTGTATAGAAAATTTTTCAATTATTCAATTACCAAAATTTGGCCTCTCGCTAGATTTAGAGTATATTTATACAGATAATTGCCCCCCCAATCTGGAAACTAAAAGGTATTAATTACTTGGAGAATCCAAATTACACTGCTACTGGTACTTTCAGTGATTCTAGTATTTTATCATCTATCTCAAACTTTATCTCTTTCTTGTCTCTGCCGATCTTCACATACTCATCGAACCGCTCCTTCAAATCTTCGGGAAGATTTGTTGTACCCTGCCATCCTAGAATCTCCTTAGCAGCTCTTGGCTCCGCATAGAAATGCTGTAGAAGTACATTGACAGGAATCATAAACACTAGATAGAGTTAAATTTACCAAAAGAGACTGGATTATTTCTAAATGACAGTATATGCTTCCATCTCATATCCACATAGGATAAAATCAGAGTAAAAAACTTTAAATTGCAAGGAGTTGTCAATTCAAGAACCGTTTCTTAACTGGCCTACTTTGCTAATGCATGGTTTTATTCATTCGACAACATTTACTTATTCTGATCGTCAGAGGCAATGTTACGTCAGCTGGTGAAGATAAGGGCAAATAAGGTAGTTGTCTGCCCTTACCATGTTACGGAAGGGAAAAGCTTTCTTGGCATCAATTCCAACAGCTTTTGGATCATAATGCACAATCTCCACAGGAAGGCCTGCAGCTTGTGCACATAGCCTGGCCATGCCATCCAGTGTCACCGCACGGTCACTGACACAGTTGAAAATGTTTCCATTTGCGGCAGCTGCATTTTCAACAGCCAAAGTAAGCATGGATGACAAATCTCGAACATGGGCAATATTAGTCAGCTGCATTCCAGAACCAGGTATTGGCACCGGTCTCCCTCGAACAATTCCTGCATACAGTCAATAGATGTTCCTCAACAGGATTCCATATTAGAAATAGTAGAGAAAAGCTAATCCCAATATTTATACAAAAAAATTTAGACATTTAATTATTTGCCATTGTAAAGGTATGCATGAAGCTACTGTAATCAAAACAGGCCAACTGATTCTAAGATGAAACCCTTTTTCAACAAGAAACAGAGATACATCTATGGCCACAGCCTATTACATAACAGGAAAAGAAAAGAGTATTCAACTAGAAGAGAGAGGAAGTGAAATTAAGTTATGACAGGATAAAATCATCAAGAAAATAACTAATCAAGATCTAGAATTAAATGACAGTTGCTGAGCTCTCAGATTAGGCACAGATCCTCTCAGTATTTCGAAAATGATGCCAAATTTCATGCAAAATTTTTAGAAAAACAGAGTCTGCTGTCAAATTTTTATACTTACGATCGAAAAACCACTCTTCACAATCTTTATTGTTGCCAGAACCAATCATGTACTGTGGACGGAAAATTGTCCAACTTTCAAAGATTTCTGAAATATATTTCTCCACTCCTACATGACCGGCATCAGCTTTAACAACCTCCTGTAACATCCAGAGTGGGTTCATTTAAGCAAATTCTGTTTTAGGAGCAACAAGAATATAACATGCATCATACCCCTTCTAGATGAGGAGGCTCATCTGTTGGCTTGTAAATTCCCGCACTGCTGACAAACAGAAATTGTTTTACACCAGAACTCTTGGCCCAATCTGCAACAGGCCTATTAATAAATAAAGAATTAGCATGAATTTCTAGAGGATTAAATGAGGAAGTGAATATATGGGCGTACAAACCCCAATTCTTCCTATGTAAAAGAAACACAAAAGCAGTTGAGGCAAAGTAGTGCAAGTTTTTCCAACTAAAAGATCCTAAATATGTTGTTTGCATTTCATTCGCCCCTGTTTGGATCTGGCAGATTCAAAAGAAGAAGATGATCTGGGAACTTAGCAAACTCGAGAGGATTAATAAAAATATAGTTCCAGATTCCAGATACATGGCATCAAAATGATTTGCCTTTTGTGGTTGATAAAAAACTTGCCTGCATTTCAAGCATTCCTCAATGCCAAAAACATCTTTAACAAGCTTGTGTATCAGAAAGAGCATTGAGATCCTCTAACCTCTAATGAAATTTTAAGCACAGTACAAAGGTTTCTTATTTACAATTCTTCAAATAGCAGCAATCAAAAACATTGTCACACGTCACCTCGGTCCTCAATACTACTATGAAATGAAGTGAATTGTGAGGAAATAATTCGCCATAAAGAAAGTTTTGAACTGGAAGTCTATCCATAATTTTGGTTCACAACACCAACTACCAACCTAGGAATTTGGAAGAGGAAGTCAACAACAGATTTATTAAGGAAAAAAAAAAAAGTTACTTGCAACGAACTTAAAAATGCACAGACCTCACAGCATCCAAGTCCTTGCCATTGTTATCCAATACAATATCAAATGAAGCTCCCTCCAAAACATTAGCAATACCTGCAGGATCACCCCAAACTGTCCGGCCACCAGCACTAACAATTTCCTGCACCAATCAAAATTTCAATTTCCTAGTTTCAAATTCTCTAATTCACAACTATTCAGGACAGCAAATTTGAATTGAGATCCCCAAGTTAATTGACACACAACATAAGTGAATGTGTGTGTGTATTTGCTTGAGAAGTAAATGTAGAAATAAGACAAAAGATGTTCTTCTTACTGAGAATCTATTGAAAGGGGGCTTCTTCATCTTGTCAGAGGTCTCTTCATCAACAGTAAAAATGGTGACCTCATGGCCGGAACCCAGAAGTTGTTTAGCGAAATAAAACCCAATGACTGCATGTGCACCACTGTTGGTGTTGACTATGAGCACCTTCTTCTTCTCTGCAGCGCTGGCCTTGAGCGTGAAGGTGGAGATGGAATCAGGCCTTGAACTTGTGGAGTAAGAGATGGAAAAAGGAGAAATAGAAAAGGAGGAGGAAGAAAGAGCGGTTGAGAAAGAGAAAGAGGAGAGTGAGAGGCGTGGAATGGTCAAGAGACAAGCCCCAGAAGAAATAGATGATGGATGAGAGGCGAAGAGGAGGGAGGACGATGAAGCAAGAGTTGCCATTGCCCTTCTCTTGATCTTTTGTGATGGATGATGCTGTTAGCTATGTGAGAAGATGAGAACCAGCAATTCTTGATATATTCATGGATAATGGAATAAGACGGAGAGTCCATTTTCAACCACCTTTTCAATAAGAGAAAGTAGAGAGTAACTGGAAATGTTGATTTGGTTTGGTGCCAGCAAAAACTCTTCATTCACTCCAGTTACTGCCGTAAAACGCATCATAATGTCAACGCAATGCATACCGCCTGATCTAATTTGAACATAGAATTTGGATGACAATGCACGGAAGGCAGAAGACAATTGGGAAAAAGGGTGCTTCAAATTTTCTTTTTGACCTTTGATGACATTCTAATTTTTCTTTTCAAATTGAGTTTTACATCTTTGTCTACTTAGTAATCGTTTGTTCTTTAAACCCACTTCTCGATAAATTGAAATATTTCAACGCACTATTTCTTTTTTCAAAGAAAGAAAACATGTACGTTAATATTTTTAAAATTAAAATTTCTTAACAAAAGGATTTAAAAAAATGACCAGTCTCGTGAATAGGGGTGAGATTCGGTCGGTAAATCGGTAATTCGGTAGTTTGAATTCGGTAATTTCGGTAATTTTTTTTCCGATTTTACCGACCGATTTCGATTTCGATTTCAGTTGTTACCGATCCGAATTCGATTTCGAATTCAATTCGGTAATTCGGTAATATTGTTCGGTAACCGAATTCAAAAAAAAAAAAAAAAAAAAAAACCCAAAAAGCAAGCCTTTCACTGCAACAACGCACATTACAATACAACTGGTTCCTGAATTTTTTTTTTGGCAAATTTAAATTGTAGTATTATACAATCAAACAAGGATTATAATTCCATTGGAGAATTTCAATCAAAAGATAAACCAAGTCCAATAGAGACATAATCTTAAAAAAGACAATTATATAGAGTTTAACCAAGTCCAAATAGAATTTAACATAACCAAGTCCAATAGAGTTTAACATAATCTTAGAAAAAGGCATGTCTAGCCAAACACACAAGTTACAAGAGCACTTTCTAATGAGTGCATATCCATTCTAAAACAGAAGAACAGACAATTAGAGGAAAAAAAACACTAAATGATCTTGGCCAATGGAATGCCAACTGCTGCATAATTGGTCCAATGCAGAAAAAATACTTCATATTTCTTGGCCAATGCAAATACCAACTGCTGCATATTTCTTGTTCTCTTTTCTTGCCCAATGCAAATGCCAACTGCTGCAAATGCCAACTGCCAACTGTTCATACAAAGGACACAGAACCACAGCCATCCACAAAAATCAGCTTCTCCCATAAACCAGAAGTTCATACAAAGGACACAAAACCACAACCATCATGCATTTTCCAAACCACAGCAGAACTAGTGACTTTCCCATATGTCCATATGCAGTAAAGGTTGTTGCCAGTAATGTAGAAGCATCTTAAAATGTAGCAAAATCAAATTCAATTCCAGATGAGAGGCCACACATTAAGAGAGAAATATATTCATTTTAACACGTATGTAAGAAGTATGATTTAGAAAACACGAGCATAGAATACATGAGCATACAATGAACTAATTCACATAGAATACAAAAAATTAAAAGGCATATTGGGTACTCACCAACATTTGAAAATTTAAACATCAATAATAGTTGTTTCGCCTCCACTCTTGGCCAAACCTATAATAGGAGAGCAAAATAGTTATTAAAGAAATATAGATCATGTTTATAATAATAATTGCCACGCCTAGCATAAGTAAATAAATATGATTATTACTTGATTCAAAAGCTTCAAGATCCTCCAAATTTTCCTCCACATTCACAGTTGTTGCCGATGATGTCGATCTCAACCAATCTTGAGTACATATCAACGATTGCACTACCTTAGGAGTTAAAGAGCTTCTAAATGTATCAAGAACCCGACCTCCAGTACTAAAGGCAGATTCAGAAGCCACAGTAGAGATAGGGATAGCTAACACATCACGGGCCATCTTAGAGAGGATTGGGAATCTGAGACTATTCGCCTTCCACCATAACAAAATATTAAACTTCTCATCATCATCTTCACAATCTTCATTCAAATACTTGTCCAATTCAGACTTGTTATCCCTACCTCCAAGTTCTAGTTTCCTCTTTTTAAACTCCATTTTGTACTTATCATGTATTTTCCTTCCAACATCTCCATCAGACAACATTTTACCTTTTTCGGAATTAGAATACATTGAAGTAGACAAGGCAAAAGAAGAATTTTGATCTAATGGGCAATTTAACACCTTGTACTCATTGAATAATTCAACCATTGCTTCTTTTGCAAGCAGGGCAACACGTGCACCATCAACATCCCCATACATTTTCATAAGAACAAACTCAATATAATCAAATTTATTGCGAGGATCAAGCATAGAAGAAATGAAAATTAACATGTTCATTTTTTCTATTTTCCCCCAATACTTGTCAAACTTCTCCTTCATTGAGAATGCCATTGAGCCTAATTCATGATTCGGGCTTTCCAACAATTCATTCAAGACACCGTTAATGTGACTAATATCATGGAAAAAATTATTGGAAGTCACATATTTGGAACCTGAGACTTTCAATGTCAGTTCATAAAAATTTTCTAAAAAAAGAACCAAATGTCTTGCCCTATCCCAATCGGATCTAGTAGGTAGAAAACCAAGTTCTTGAATCAAAAAGGGGTCTTGCTCCTCAAAACGATCAAATGCCCTCTCATACCTCTGAGCTGTGTCTAACATCAGATATGTGGAATTCCATCTTGTTGGAACATCAAGACTTAATGCTCTTTTACAGTCAATCTTCTCAATTTCTGCGCATTCTTTGAATTTTTTAATCCTAGCAGGTGATTGTCTCACATATCTTACAATTGCCCTAATGGAGTCAATGGAATCTCCAAGGTTTTTTAGACCATCCTGAACAATAAGATTTACTATGTGAGCAATACACCTTACATGAGTCCATTTTCCTCCTAAAACTGATTTACCCCAATTTTCAAATTTTCCCCTCAAATACTGAATTGCCAAATCATTTGAGCTTGCATTATCAACAGTAATAGTAAACACATCATCAATTCCCCACTCAAGCAAACATTTTTCAATAGCCTTCCCAATATCATTCCCCTTATGACTGGTTATTGGACAAAAATTCAATATTTTTTTGTTCAATTTCCAGTCATTATCAATAAAATGGGCTGTAAGACATATATAATTTATTCTTTGAATTGATGTCCAACAATCAGTGGTAAGGCATACCCTACTAGTTGTGTTCTTAATCAAATTTTTTAACTTCAACTTTTCATCACAATACAATTGATAACAATCCTTAGAAACTGTCCATCTAGAAGGCATTTTAAAAGAAGGACATGCAGTTCTCAGTACATGCTGAAACCCCTTCCCTTCAACATGTTTAAAAGGCAACTCATCGACAATTACCATGTATGCAATTGATTTTCTAATTGCTTCTTGGTCAAATTTCCAACTCATAAGAACTCCCTTGACCTCTCCCCCATCCCTTTCAACTTCTTCTAAACACAAATTGGCTTGACTAGAATGCTTATTGTGTGGGTTGAGTGTACATTTTTTCACATGAGCATTAAGGGGAGTAGTACCATGATTCTTGGGATCAGCAGGTATAAGTTTAGAGCAATACCTACACCTTGCGTGCTTTATCTCATTCACATACTCTTCGTCAAAATGAGACCACGCTGGTGACCTTTTTTTATAAGCTCCTCGCTTATTCGAATCAAATGATTCTGTGCTTACGGTGGCATTAGGATTTGGATTCACCGATGATTCTTCATCAACTCTTACATTGTCATCTGTTGACATACTTACTAAATCTGCAGAATAAATAAACAAAATATATTCAAGAAAGTTGCAATGACAAAGAAAATACTATGTTTAAGAAGAGTATAGCCACCAAGAATTAGTTAATTTGACTGGTTTAGTCCAAGAATGACTGGGACGTTCTTCTATGTTAATGCGCAAAAATGGTACGTTTACGTGTGTTTTGCGCGTTAAAATTGGGGCCCATTAGTAACACTCGGGATTTTCAGGTCTAAAAAAAAAATAAAAACCAGAGATTCTTTCTGGGATAACGTTTGCTGAGGTCGGTAATTTTCGTGAAATTGTGACTTATCTTGTGCAAAGTAGAGCCTGCATATTCTCTAGAGAAATTCAATATTCAATTAGCATTGGCCCCATGGGAAATTTTTTTTTTTATTTCCACTGATAAAGGGACGAAAATGACTTTTTGTGTTGCCCTATAAAAGCAAAATGCATTCTATTCTATCTGCAAAACACAAACTCATATAGTCATGTGGATTGCACAGTTACGAGTAATTAAAACGAAAGCTGGGTTTATTCATTTGCACCTTTTTTAATGAAAATTTAATAATTACATGCTTTTCTTTCTAAGCTAACGAGGCCATGCTTTTTCTCTAACTCCCGAATGGAACCAGAAGATAAAGATGATCCAGCTAACTAAGCTAAAAGTTTTGAGTGGATTAAGTGTCCAGATTTGGGAAAACTTGCAATCGACAATAGAATGACAACTTGGACTGCTGAAACCATTTCTTCAGTCCCTTTGAATAATACTTTAGCAGAGAAATCAAGATTAGAAGGGGCTTACCGACAAAATTGAAGGGGCTGTCCAGCTCAGTGATTTGTCGGGGACGACGACGTAGCCATCGGCTGGAGAAATCAAGTAGCTGCGGCTGATTTGGCTGGAACAAAAACCAATTCAAAGATCCAAAATGTAAGAGAAATGGAAGGCCAAAGGGAAGGGATTAGGGTTTGATTGATATTGAGCGGCAGGTGTGAGTGAGTAGTGAGTGACCGTGTGAGTGAGAGTGAGAATTTTGTTTTTTGTGTTGAAGTGTAAATTGAAAATGGATTGGGAGTGCTGGACGATGGATGAAGAATTGGAAATTGGATTGGATTGGATTGGATTGGATTGGACTGGAGTAAAAACTTGGTCAGTGAAAGTTAAGTAGAATAATTTGGATTGGAATAATTAGGCCTCAGTTTATAACCCAACAAGGTAAACATAATTCATAATGGGCTTCTATTTTAAAAAACCCAACTAATAATTGGGCTATATATATAAAATTGGATATATAAAATTCGAATTCGGTAATTCGAAATTGGTATTTTATTACCGATTTCGAATTACCGAATTGAATTCGAAATCGGTATTACCGATTTTGAAAATTCTATTTCCGAATACCGACCGAATTCGAATCCATTTTTTTCGGATTTACCGAATTACCGACCGAATTACCGAATTACCGATTTCGATTTACCGAATTCAATTCGAATTCGGTCGGTAATTCGGTATTTACCGAATTTGCTCACCCCTACTCGTGAACCATAAAAGTGGTGGGGGAGGATTAGTGATACATCTTTTTTTTTTTTTTTGGATCAGATTAATGATACATCTTAAATAGCAAATTCTACCTTCCAAAAAAATATTGACTATGATATTCAATGTTTATGTTCATTAAATTTGATATTCAATATTTCCAAACATGCTTCCCTTACCATCTGTGAACGGTATAATCTCATCCGTTGGAACTTGGATTGGATGTTTAAAGTCGCAAATTTTGGACTGGATCCAAATTTACACGAACAAGTACACCTCACGAAAATTCAACCAGAACGTTGGCGTGGGTCGGCCCATCTATTTAAACCTCCTCATCACTCACTCCCAGCTCCATTAAACTAGCCGTTGCAAACTCAACTTTCTTTCCCCGCTCTCTCTCTCTCTCTCTCTCTCTCTCTCTCTCTCTCTCTCTCTCTCTCTCTCTCTCTCTCTCTCTCTCTCTCTCTCTCTCTCTCTCTCTCTCTCTCTCTCTAACGCACTCCCATCACATGCAACTTTCCTTTTATTTCCTCTTTCCAAATCCAAAAGGTTGTTCTAATGGCATCTTCATTAGTAGAATCATTCTCTCCTGATTCCCTCAGCAAGGTTTGCTTCTTTAATGCTCTTCATTAAAGTAATTAAAACTATAATTAGTATCTAAATCATTTACCACCCCTAATTTCTTTCGTTGATTTTTATAGGGATCAGAAACATTCATGGATGGTTCTCCTCCTATCTTCAGTCCATCCTCTGATAAGCGTTTTTGGAGCACTCTCCGCAGCCGAATCTACTCCCTTCTTGAAAACAGGAACCCCATACATGATAACTCATCCTTGCCTACCCAGATGGTTGTTTTTTCTTTTGTTCCCTCCTGAGTTTTTTTTCCCCTTTAATCTGATTAGTTGTTAATTTATAAGAATTTAGTTGAGATTTATGAGAATTATTAATAGAATGCTGCTGGAGCTAAGGAAAGGGCAAAGAGAATGAAGGAGGACTCGATGCTTCTGCTAAGAGGGTTCGATTCTGTGGCTCACTCTTTGTCTCAGCTCTCAAATGATCTTGAAAATGCCCTTCAGGTAACTTATTTATTGAAGCCTCAATTCTACTCAACTTCATTCCCACTAAAATTCATGAATTCTGTGTCCCCCCTAATACTAGTGATGGCAATTGATAATTTTGGTAAGCATATAATTAACTGAATTAGGAAATTATTTGTTTGAGTTTTTATTACCCAAGTTGTAATGTTCTCCACCAACATAAGTTGAGTTGATTCGGTAGAATTAGTTGGATTTTCTGTCTGAGTTGCTGAACTAATTATAATACATGAATACAAGTGTGATGGCAATTTTCATATTGGCAGGGAGCAAGGGATCTTGCTAAACCACCCACATTGACTCAAATATTGCAATGTACCCTGGAAAAGGCTAAAAATGAACAACATTTACCAATGAAGGAAGATGAAGATGAAGAAATCGAGGCGGATGATAAAGAAGGAAAGAGGGGACAAAAGAGGAAGTTTGATACGCAAGAATATTCTGATCAAGATCAGGAGGATGATTCACAGAAGATAAATACGAAGAGCTCAAGAGAAATAGGAAAGCTCACTAAAGCAAAAAATGTTGGTATCACCATATTCACTTTTTGGCCATTTCTTTGATGAGTAACCTTGCAAGAATTTCACTTTGTACTTTTTCTTGAAGCTTGCAATTTCCATGGCCACAAAAGCGGGTGCACTTGCAAGAGAACTCAAATCAATAAAATCAGATTTATGCTTTATGCAAGAGCGCTGCACTATTTTAGAGGAAGAGAATAGGAGGCTTCGCGATGGATTTGCAAAGGGGATAAGACCAGAAGAAGATGATCTGGTATCTTTTCATTGTATTATATTTTTATTAAAAATATGTGTAGAATACGTTTCAAAATGTAAAACCAAAAACTGCAAGAGAATCTGACAATGCATAAAATTGGATGATCAAGCACTTTTTTTTTTAATGACAACCTATTATTGTTCAGGTAAGGCTTCAAATGGAGGCACTTCTAGCTGAAAAGTCAAGATTGGCGAATGAAAATGCAAACTTGACTAGGGAAAACCGATGCCTTCACCAGCTGGTTGAGTACCACCAACTCACCACGCAGGATCTTTCTGCATCTTATGAAAACTTAATAAGGGGAATGTGCTTAGACTTCTCATCTCCGATACTAGTACCAGGAGAAGAAGAAGAAGAAGAAGAAGAAGAAGAAGAAGAAGAAAGCAATGGAAATGGTAGCGATAATATAGAGAGCCCACAGCCAAATATTCTGGGCGTCTCCAAATCCTTAGATGAATGCTATGATGATGAACCGTGATGTTAGTGATCCTATTATTTGTTGAAGTTGGTTTGTACCAGCTAGAAGCAGTGTTAGTTGGAGCAATGTTATTCTTTTTTATAAAGAAAACATGGCTTTGGGTTCCTACGCAAATAACAAAAGCAAGACAGATGGGTTTGGGTTTGTGTTTGTATGATTTTAAGGGTAACATTCAATACTTTAATGTTCACTTTGAATCTACTGTTCGATATGCTTTAATGGCTTTACAAAAAAATTACACGTCAGTTTTGGAGTTCTAACTGGGAACACGCGCGCTCGCTTTACAGGTATTTTAAAATCAAAATTCAATATTATTTTGAATAGAAAAAGTTTGCCCAGCAGAAAACTGATGAGAGTGATCAAACTGTTTAAAGCAAGTTTTCGGTTCCATATACAATTCTAAGATTTTCTTTTTTATAATCATTACATTATTAATTACCATAATGTACTTGCATCGTTGGTCCCCGGCTTCATATTGAAGTCCAGAGACTGGATGAGATTACAGAGAAACCTAGAAGGCATTTAAAAGAGAGGTTCTTAAGCAGCAATCGGACAAATAATATTATTACTATTCTATCATAAGTCATAGCATTTAGAGAATGAAGATACATCATATCATAAGAGACCTGTGTTTGTTAGTCTTCTTTGTAACCCACATAGATAACAAGAATAGTTCAAACAGTTGCTTGGACGGTTTAAGAATTTTTCACACTTAAATTTATTTCTTCTTTCTAGCATATTTCTTGTGAGCTTGAGGGGCAGCAGCCTTGAGTTCCTCAGCAGCATGAGCAGAAGTATCATGAGTAGTAGCCTCTGGCAAACTAAACTTGCCTATTGCTGCTTGAGAAGATAAATTAACGAACGCTTCGGTAGCCCTCACCATATTGGACACCAGCAGCATATCCCTCAGATTTTTAAAAGCTTCCTTCATTTGCTCGAACTGCAGACAGGTAGAAATTAAACAAAAAGTTGAATGCAGTTTGTGTATGAAGAAAGTTGCAACAGTAAATAAATTTAGCATTTTCTAAGCACGCATAAAATAAGGATTACTAAACAGCTGCATAAAAACAAAGTATAATAGGGAGGCAATTAGATGTCACAAGCTTTCTGCATGGGAAAAGCAGTGTTCCACAACATATAAAGAAGACAAGAAGAATTGAGTACATGTCGAAAAATTTTGCAGGTATACATGGGTTCCACGTCTAAGCATTTGTCTACTTCACATATCACATCTTTGGGCAGCACCATTAGCAGACTTAATGCTTGCCAACTCAGCCACATAGACAAGATGAAGAATAAGTCTCAATATGAAATGGCCCAAGTCAAATGAAGAGGTACACACAAGAATGAATTAATGCAGGATGATGAAAGTGACTATAACAACCATCATAATGAAACTAGCAGTGCTGATTCTTCTTAGTATAGATAAGGACTTCAATCCTGCAAAAAATCAATAACTTTTGATAAGCAAGAACTTAATACAGAATTGACATTCTGAAGTGTTTTAACTGAATATATAGTGACAACCAGAACATAATGCTTGAAAGCAGTAAAAAGAATTAAGCATGCAACAATGATGCACCAGAAAACACAAGTATTTGCTCATTACATCACTGTTTTTGGCAGTCACTGCACAAACGAAACAACTCACTCTACAGAATCAATTTAGAACAAAAAACTGCATGCTTCCTATCTGTGTCGCAGATCTACAGAACTTATTTCTAACAAAAACAAAAGAAGCAGACTGTGCTTCAATGTATTGATGTGGAGAGAGTGAATTAGTACCGCTTCAGCTTTTCCATTTGCAAATTCCAACTTTTTGGCAAGTTGATGGTTCTCCTCGGTTAAGGCCTCAATCTATCAGTGGCAACCAAAAATAGGAACAAAAATTCACAGAGATAGGAAACAAATAGTAATGCACAATTAAAGTAAAAATGAAAGTTAAAAAGTCAGCAATGGATTTCAAGAGGCACAACCTTCTTCTGCGAGTCAATGTACAGGCTTCGGTAGTTGATATCCACAGAATGAGAGTCACTTTGAAAAGGCCTTCTATTTTTCTGAACAACATTTAAGGAGCAGTCTGACTAAAAAGAAATACGAGACAAAGCAACAGAAGGCAAAATCAGCTAGATACTAGTTAGATACCTGAAACTTGAATTCTTCAACAGACTGAACAAGAAAGTCAATGTTTTCTTCCAAATTCTGTAGATCAGAGATTGGCTCAGAGTTCAGTTGTTGAAGAAGTAGGTCTGAGTTCAATTGTTGAACAAGTGGCTCCACGCTCAAATTTTGCACTTGTTGCCCTGAGTTTGACTGTTGAACAAGTGGCTCCTCTTCTTGATCACTATTAGTAAGGTCGATCTCTTCCACTATCTTCTCTTTGTTTAACGTAGATGATCGCAACTTCCTATTCCTAAGCCGTCCTGACCACCTATTAAACGTATTCATGCTTGGTGATGCTTTCTTTGATAATTTCTTCTTTGAAGGTAAGCTGCTAAGATTTCTCAGCTCGTCCTCCATGCTCCCCAAAGGAGGATCTGAATGCTCATTCTACAAGAAAAAATAATGTTAAGTATGTGTTGCAAAGAGATATGTCACTCAAATTGTATTACAAAGAAGAAAGGATGAACAGTAATGTTGTCATTGTCGAAACGTGCTGTATACTTGAAGCCTAATATTGCTTCTAAATGTCTTTTCTTCAAACTTTCCTAAATACTATTTACTGTCTTAAGCAACTTAAGAACAAAATCATTCAGAGCCTTGCTTGCTGTCATGTTTCTTTTTTAAAATGGGACAGGACAACAAGGCTTCAGTATATAGTAGATTATTTATGTAGGTAAACCTTCTTGACGATAACGAACTTGTTTAAAAACATGAAGTATTGTGTTTATCTCCCCCCAAAAAAAAAGTAACAGAGAAAACATAGGTTTTTTCCTTTTAAGATGCCATAAGACAGAATTGAAAAAAAAAAAGAAAAAGAAATTATGAATAGTTTTAAATAAAGATTATAACATGTTACCAACAAAACCGCCCACTTATCTCGTGTCTGAAATTTATTGACTTTTAAGTGAAATTCAATCAGTAGATGTACATACAAACAAAGCTACGTATTTACATGTAAAACAATCACACAGGTATTGAGAGCTAAGCTGCACATGAACAAAGCCAATAAATAAAAATCAGAGGGTTGTACAAAAGAGTTGTTCCAGGACTGGCCCTGATATGATATGCTGTGCATGAGATAAATTGATCCTTGGCTTAAATTTTCGTGTTACAACAACTGGAAAGGAAAGCCCCTCGGCCTGAATTTTGCAAACACTATAATTATATGTGTATTGAAGACTATATTATAATAGAAGGTAAAAGTTTCAAAGATACTTGATTATTATTGATACCTTCTAGGAATGATATTTGCATCAGTTAATAATCGTTCAGAAACAGAAGATTAATCCTCCCTGCTGGAAGGTAACAAATGCAGAACGTATAGAGTACACTGAAATAGTAGCAGAATTGATGTCCATTGAAACTTATCTATACAGTCTCTCAGCCTGGATGACACTCCTCAGACTAACCTGTAATCTAACTACAGATCTGATTAATTATTAAAAATCTAAAAAACCAAAAGACAAACATTTATTTGATCGTATAGGTCTGGCCTTTTCTATGTCTCCATTCCCAAAAATGGAAAAGAAAAAAATTAGGTAGAAAACATAAAATTCAGTACTTTTTTAACACCGCTCTCAAAAACTCGGACGCATTTAAAAAATGGTAAAGGAGATGCAAGGCTTTCTAACATGCATGTACAACGAAGATAACCAAGAAAACACAGCATTCTGAAAACAAACAGTAATAAAGACAACATAGATATGCTAGAAAAAATCACGCCTTTACCGAGTTGGCCTTTTCTTCGGCCTTTGCTGACTTGGGCTTCCTTCCCATTCGTTCTTTCTCCCGGAATCCAGAGAGGAACACCAATAACACGCAGCTGTGTTTACAGGATCTCCCTTCTCAACTATTATCTTGATGTGAGAAATCTTTATCTTCTTTTATAAGACGAAACGATTCGAAGCCGATGAGTAGTGATGTGACGGGGCACAGTTGGCGAGCACTCTTTTCGTACTTTTCATTAATGGGCTTAGCCACGTGCGGGGGACAAAATGGGTTCCGACAAGCTTTGACCCATTTTTGACTTCGAACTTTGAGTCTTGGGATTTTTCTATTTTAATTTTATGCGTAGACATAAATACGAGAGACCTTTGACTCTTCCTTTTCAGATTTTCTCGCTATATTTTTTTATGACGTATGAACTTGATTTTTGGTAACAATTACTAATATATGGCAAACGAATTAAAACAAAAAAAGGCAAGTTGAAATTCAGTTCTTGGCGTGCCATAAATATTAAGATTTTTTTGATGATTGTCTATTCCCTGTAGACAAAGAAATAGTTTAAGATAAATATTTAACTACTGACACGTGATTGTAATTATATGTAGCAAGTAATATAACTTTGTATAATCCCAAAGTGATTGAATCAGTTTCAATTTGTTAGGTATACATCAGCACAAATTAATACTCCTATATGTCATTTCTAATAGTTGTTTACATTCACAATATGATAATGTCATCCATAATACAAAATCATTTTATATTTGACAAGATAATCTAGTGGTTTAAGCTAAATGACGATCAATCGATGAGTTTGATAAAAATTGAGCAATTAATTCTCAATATTTCCTATGTTGATGTTTAATACATATTATATCATAATATAATAGTGTTGCATTTTGATACAAATAGTTTTATATTTGAAAGAAAAGAATCTGACGACATAGTTGTTTAACCAAGTAACTAGTTGAGATAAATACTTAATGAGTTTGATGATGAACTAACTTGAAAGAGCAATTCGTAAAAAATTAATAAAACTAATTCATACAAATTAAAACATTTTTTTTAACGTTGCTCTTGATCTCTGCATACATAATTTTAAAAATTTGTATTAATTCATACAAATTAATGTCAACTTTCATTACTAACTTAATGGTACACAAAACTTTACAATTTCACGAGCAAAATTTGAGATCAATTGTCCATAATTTATTAACAAGTGTTAATAATCCGGTAATAATGTCGCATAAAAAAGATGAACTCAAAATATAACAATTATCAAAATAGAGGTTGAATAATCGGATAGCTTTTGCCTTTTGTCACTCACTAATTTTAACTCGTGGATTTTGCTTTTATTTTACTCCAACGGAAACCGTTGCCCGCTTGGGGAGCTAATCTATATATAAGCCGCTAAAACCCCACCGCCTCCAGCTAATAGGGGAGCAATTCGAAAAAGCAAAATTGGTAGTCGGTCCAGTTCCCCCAAGATAAAAAAGAAACCCCGCCACCCAAAATTACGACAAGACACCGTCAGTTCGTGCCCCTCCGCCGTCTGTTCCACTTCCCGGATTTTCAAGAAACCACCCGATCCCCCATTGTATATGTCTATGGTATCGTTAACATCTCCCGCTCGCTCCCTTCGTCCGCCGCATCCCCTTTTCTCTTTATTTCTTTAAAGCTCCCAAACCCAACTTTTTTAGACCCCATCCTCGCAGTCGCTCGGTGCTTCCATCTTCTTCGTTACGATATAACGTGCCTTCTACACCCGACTGCTTTTCCTTTGAGTATCTCAAATCCTCTTAGCCAGTCGAGGAATCTGTTTCCCGGCGGCTAAAATTTCCCGCCTCGAGAGTAAAGTATGGAACATTGTGCTCTATTGAGGTCCGAAGAGGTCTTGGAGGATAAATCTAACCCTCTTGATCTTCTTGATAATGTTGGTTGGGATCGTGGTGCTTGGTGCTGGTGGAGAAAGAGGTGGCAAGTTGTACGAGGCTGCTATTTTGTTAAAGTCTGCGATCAAAGACCGGGCTTACTTGTTTATTGATGAGCGTGTTGACATTGTGGCCGCCGTCAATGCCAGCGGGGTTTGCTCTCCGATCAAGGTCATTATTAGCTCCATCGTTAACTTATCGCTACTGGGGTTTTACTTGGCTGCTATTCCTGTAAATTTTTTCAACTTGGTACTTCATTGAACAAGAACACTTTTTGTTAATAATCGTGTAAGTTGTGCATATTGAATAATTCGGTTTGATCAAAGTTCGTATTTTGAGTTGGTATAATGCTCATTAATTAACATTGGTAGAAATTAAGTTTTGCCTTTCATAAATTATCTGGAAAATAAGAATTTACTATTTATTGCACATAGGACTGTCAAATTAAGTTTCTTTAGCTTTAAAACATCTGCCTTTTTTTGAACAGGTATTCCTGCAATAGTGGCAAGGAATATGACGATGAATTCAAAATCTGAATCAGTTCTTCTTCCTTTGGTGGCAAGAAATGTTCACACTTGTGGTGCTGCTTTAGACGCATCTACTTCTGAAGGTGCCGACTTTCTTATATACGCGATTCGTGGGGATAACCATAGTGAGGATCTGGTGATATCTTTAGTTGAGCACATGAGAAATCCTATTTTTATCATGGTTGATTCGCTTAGTTATGAGAAATCGTTTATCAAAGCTCCAGATTTCAGCTCCAGATTTCGTGAAATCTGGAGCGATTACATTAGTAATTTCATTGCAAGAATTAAGACTGTTTGGCAGTGGTGATTTGAGCAAATGATTTTACCATGTGTAAGCGTTGAACAAGGAAATGGATGAAAGGGTTCAAAGATCTGATAAGCTAAATATGTTGGATGTAGATAATGGTCATTCTCTAAAGTTGGGGGCTGCTGGTTTTACTAAGTTAGAGGACAGAGAAAGACAGTTTATAGATACAGAATGACCAGTTTTGCTTGAAGTGATAGATGTCATCCAACAAGCTGCTGACTGATCCTTTTTATTGCTGAAATTTGGTAGCTCAAGTTGTGCTCGGAATTATGTACTCCATTCTTTCCATTCCATGTTGACCTTGAAATGGCAGATGGAGGAAGTTTCTCTTCTCAGAGATGCAGTTTCTCAAATTGGCGATTTTTGCTGGTTATAGTGGTAATTGAGTGCTGAACTTCAACAAATTCTGGTTCCAGGATTTACGTTGGTATTCACTTTAAATTTTAAATTACATCTTTTTGCCTTTATTCAATCCAGTATGAACCTAATTGGAAACTTCTTCTTCATGCCTTGAATCAAATATTTGCATGTATTTTGTTACCGCTTCTCTGCCTTGAATCAAATACCTTCCTTAAAGTTGACTTGTAAGTCTGGAATTTAGGAACTACTGAAACTATCATTTATTTATCAATTACCATATAAGATTTGTGTTGATGCGTTGGACTGCTATTACATCTTGATGATAACTTCTTCCCCTCAACTTTTAGATTGAGACAATGAGCTGTGTAAAGATATCCACGTTTCCATCCTGTGGATATGAATAAGGCAGGAAATGTAGTTGGTGCTTGAATAACCGGTTTTTTGAAGTATCACACCAACTGACAGTGTGTCAGATTTTTCCATATATCCTTCTTCAAGTTGAAAACGATTAGGGTGTCAGATTTCGTACCTGTTTTATCAACATTTTTTTCCTATCTAATACAGTCAATGCGTCTGAAAGCCTTCCTTATCTTCCAGCTGTTGATAATGGTGGATCAGAAGGGGGAAATACATGAATTGCAGCTTCCGTAATTTAAGTCTTTCTTGCATTCTAGGAACTTTGTATTTATGTGTGTTGGAAATGTGTTTACTCTCATTATCAACAAAGTCCTATTACATGGAACAATAGCACACAATCATAAACCATTTTTGACACATAGGTTTTGCATCTTAAAAATTAGTGAGCGATCTTTTTTTTTTTTTTTGTCACTTTTCTGTGTTGAACTTTGTTTTGTCCCATTCAGGAAAAAGAAGAGAAAAGGAAGGTTAAAAATCAGTGTGGGTCCATTTTTTCTAAGTCACCCATGCCAAGATTAAGCATGCTAAAATTTTCTTTCTTTCTTTTTAATTGAATGACTACTTATGACTTCTTGTCCATTTTCTCTGATGCTTCCCAACTCCCAAGAAAGATGAAATTTTTGTGACTGGTTTTTCAGAATATTATTTTTAAAGTTGAAATTTGGGATGTAAATTCTGGTGGGTCAACTCTCATGTTGCACAAGATATGGATATGCTTATGACACTTTTGCTTCTATTGAGTCAACAAGGGAGAATTCAGCTCTTTGAAATTGGAAGTCATAAATGCTCTTTTAGGGAAAAAATTCTTGAAAGACAGAGCTGTACCTACTGACCAACAAGATAACCTAATTGATTTTTATAGGCGACAGCACTATAAAAGGCATCCAGATGGCTAACATATGTGAATTGGTCTTTTCTTTCTGCTGAACTTTAGTCCAACATTAATTCATGAAACATGTTATGATGCTTTCACTAGATTTTTCTTAGACCAAGTTTAGCGTTATGGTCTCTTTTGTATTCTGTCATGTTGATTTATTCTTTCTTGTATTTGTATTGTGAACTTCTACTTTGAGGCTGCTAATAAGTTGCACTTTGCATAGCTATCCTTGGCAGTTGCATGCTTGCTGGAATGGTTATCAATGTGGTTGTCGATGGTTCAACAAGCACAGGGATTGAAAGATTGAAGCTTATGCATGGAACACCTCATGGGGTCGTATAGCAGTTACTGTCTTCTTGTCAAAAGCTTGTGAGAGAAGAGTACTAGACTGCCAAACAGGATTTGGCATCATTTGATGAACTTGTTAATGGTGTGAAGGACTGTGCATGGAAGTTGTAAAATGAGAGCATTTTTTGGTGGAGACAAATATTGCTTTGGTGTGATCTGGACTCCTAGCACATGCCTCTAATTTGAGTATTCTGTTTTCCTGTTGGTTCTGAATTTGTCTGTATCTTTTGCTAGTTTTTTTTTAAATTGCCGCCCTTTGCCCTTTGAATATGCAGATTAATTCTAC
Organism: Mitragyna speciosa; assembly: GCA_024721245.1. Taxonomy (NCBI): domain Eukaryota; kingdom Viridiplantae; phylum Streptophyta; class Magnoliopsida; order Gentianales; family Rubiaceae; genus Mitragyna; species Mitragyna speciosa. The sequence goes on along the minus strand of JAMWEH010001349.1, from coordinate 135,356 downwards.
ACAAGCATGTGCTGTCAAGCTCATAGAATCAACTCTGCAGTTATCAAATCTTGATATTCTGACCTCACATGTTTTCAAGGGAGAGAATTCTAGTCCTATCCCAGTGACGTCAACTGTGCAAACTGACATAACTAGGCCTGCAGCTTCTCAATCACAAGTGAGTTTACATTATGTCTTCAGATGGAGTTCGCTTCAGGTGGTACCTTCTCTAGAGTTCTGTCATTCAATGTAGTGCCAGCTCCATTCAATGTAGTATCATTCGAAGTGATTTAGCAGAATCTTAGGTCTTCATATCTCAGTAATAAGGTTTTTAAAATTGAACTGGTTACTTAAACCATCTGCTGTCTTCTTCCTGGTTTGACAGGTCCAGTCAAAGAGGAGGGTGAAATAAATGGAGGTATCTTATAAATGCTCTAGTTTTACGTGTTTGACAGATTTTTTGACTAATTTTGATGTGGCCTTGATTCTCTTGTTTTCGGGATTCACCTGGTCCACACCCCAGATGGTTAATCAATTGAATTTGCCAAATCCAATTAGCAAGGGAACTAAAATTGCATACAGATCAGTAGCAGATTTTGCAAACACAGGGCTGGTTGTCAAAATGAACCCAACAAATATCTGTAATTTTGTCTTCTAGACATTGTTACTTGAGTGTTTTCAAGAAATTTTCTGGCAACTCTGTTCAGTGTCGTGATTCATGTCAAGGATTTGATGTTGCTTATATTGTAATAATGGTGCTTATTTTTATCACTTCTCACTCACTGCTATATAACTGCATCAAATCTCTGAGTTGAAATTAGCAAATCTGAACTCAGTGCATGACTATTCTTGATATTTAGGAGCTAGTTGGGGAATATATGACATGGTTACTATCAATCAATGCTTGTGAAGGAAGAGCTTATAAAGAAGCTTTGACAGAAAGATGGTCTTCATTTGTTCCGCAACTTGAAAAAATTGATATGCTTGGGGTAATATGTGAATTGAGCATGAAAGAGCTAGAAGATATCAAAGCTGCTGCTGCTGCTTCTAAACTGTTTGAGCAAGAAATTTGCCAAATGGTAAGGCTTTTGAAATATGTTTAAGTTGATGAACAAAGTTCATTTTCATAAGCATAAATTGCACCCTGATTCTGTTACGTTGTTAAAAAGTTCTTTTTCAAAAGTAAGTTTAAGAGTTTTGTAATTTAGTCAAACAACTTCTTTTCTACAAGCATTTTGGAATACCTTCTATTTAACTCCTTTTTGTGCAAAAAATACTGGGGGTCTTTTATGGCTGGTTGGATGCTTGTTTCTATTTGCATTTCCATTTAAAGGGTTCCTTAATTCTCTCTTCAAAATTGATTTCCTTGAAACTAGGAGTAGTGTGTGTACAAGTAAAAATACCTGATTTTGACATAAATCATTTCTAATGTATAAAAAGCATTCGTTTCAGTTCCTGGTGACTTTTGGTGGACTAGGAGCAGCCAGTATATCTACATCACTACTGAGATCTGTTCTACCAATGACAATGAAAGATCTTCTTGCTTTGGGCCTTTGTTCTGCTGGCAGGTGAGAATGCATCTTCTCTGTTGTGCTCCTAACTGCCATATGCAGTGATTCAAACTACAACTGAAATTGACATAGTTAACGTTTTCTGGACTAACATCAGTAACTGTATTTCTTTTAGTATAGAGGTAGACTTTGTTTATGTTAGAAAATATCCTTAATCTTGGAAAAAAATGTTTACTTTAAATTGTGAGAAAGATAGTCCATTCTGCACTTGTTCTGGGCTTTATGAGAACCAGCTCATGTACAAGAATAAGAGGATTTTGGGAATGTTGGGATTGCTCTGTTGACCAGTGGAAGAGTTGAATTTCTGATTTTCCTTCGTGATCACATCTTTGGGATTTGTAGGAATCTGGGTAGCTTATGGAAAGTGTCCTTTACTCACTTGTTCTCCAATATGACCTTTTACATTTGATAAATGTAATAAATTAACTTTAGTAATTTCTGTAAGCATGCAAGACATATCTGCTTGATAGTAGTTTTGATAAAACTCACTGTCAGGGAACTAAATTACTGCTTTGTTTTAAAATACTGCCCTTTAAGAGATACTTGATATAGATGCATATAGAGACAATCTAAAATGAGCATTCTGTGGCTAGTCGTGGTAGAATGGCTTTTGGTTATGCATGGGCCTGCCAACTTAAGGTTTCTCACTATTAGCCATAAACATGTGAAAAACTGAAAATCTCTAATCCTGATGGAAGATGTATTTGTGCTAGTATTTTAGCAATTTCCAATTTCCGGCCCATAGGCAACGGACAGTGGATAAAGCGAAGAGGAGAGGAGTTGCTTTAGCTCACGAAGCAATGCAGAGCTATATCTTAGAGGTAATTAGTAAGCTGGAGAACTAAGATTTGTTGGCAAGCCATATGAAGACATAATGCAGCATAGATTAGAATGTCAAAACTCTCCAGAACTTTAGATAAGTTGACACACATTGAAAATAATCTTCAGACATTACAAATGGTGATTGAATATGATGATGCTCATGAATTTTTTTTTTTTTAAATTTTGTTCTTTCCCTATATACTGCACATAGATGAGGTGACATGTATCTTCATTTTACTAAATATTGTTTCTATTTTGTTTTTTGTTGTCTTTATTTGAGAAAGAACTTTTGTTTCTCTGTATCCATTTTTTTTCTAGATTATAATTCTGTTTTGATTTTACGCATGATTATAGTTGAGCCTTCCGTCTTAAAGCATCATGGCAATTTACAGTGGATATCATACACAACTAACTATTGTATTATGAAGCATATGAATTAAGGACGAGCAGTAATGATGTCCACTATTTGAGTTGAGATTCCAGTAAAAGGTTATGCCTATGTACATTGTACAAATCGTGCTTCATAAGTTTGTTGCGGGATTGTTCACAGATTAGCGTGTAGGTCAAGAAGTTGAGCAGTTGGGCCTCTGCATGTTTTGCATCTAGAAGCTTTTGATCTTTTTCACATAAAACAAGCAATGGAGCTTGGAGGTAAAAAATATGACCCTGAAGTGGTCAAAAGGTAATGCAGAGCTAGAGGCACATCTTCAACAGGCTAGCTATGGTGTAAGCCACGACGGTTCCTTTCCCCGTTTTTTTTTTCCACTCCGTGTTGGATCTTAGAGTAGTAGTTAAGAATGTATTATGAAATACACGTGAAACTAGCACAAAAGTAAAAGAATGAGTCTATACATAAAGTTGCCTCAGGGCTAAAGAGAAGCACATGGGATCTTTTATGTTATTTTTTTCAGTGTCAAATGAGTATAACTGTTAAAACAAACTCATATTGAGGGATAAATGTTTTTTATTTTAAAATTAAATTACGTGATAAAATTATAATATTACGTTGTTTCGAGAGTTGCATTCATTTGGCATTAAAAAAATAGCACAGAAGATCCCATCTGAAAGAGAAAATGACATAACGTTTTGCTAATATTATATTTATGGTTTTGGTCGGCCAACATAGAGGAAAAGCAAAGGAACAAAAAGAAGGGAGATTGAGAGCAATTTCTGACGGTAGGAAATTTGAAGTGGGGAAGTTAATAGGGGCTACGTAATATTCGCTTAGGGTCGTGCGGATTATGCGCTTTTACACTGAACTTAAATCATGGTTTGCATTTAAAGCCTCTGAACATTCATTTTTCTTGGTGCTTAAGACTGATGGTTTTCGAATATCTGTACGAGATGAGTGCACGCATTATATGACTATTGCATTTGTGTCAAGTTGTGTGAATTTAATTTGTTCAGAACCTGTTATATTTCCCTTGAACAAGCATTAAAAGGGGTCCATAGGGATAGGGGACAGCGTTGGTTTAGTAGAATTACACTTTCGGTACAAGGTTTTAGCTTTGTCTGGTCCTTGTTTACTTTTAGCACGTAATCTGTGTGCTAAACTAAATTAACTGTATTTACCTTGAATTTGGGTCTCTCAAGTGCCATTTCTCTCAATTTGATGGCCATGATTCAATGTGAGATATTGGATGGCTGAAATGTGTTATGTTGGCAAATTTTGAAGGAAAAAAAAAACACAAAAAATAAGGCGTGTTTGAAAAAAAGTGGTTACATTACAATTCTGGATAGTTACACAAAAATGTTGGACGATTACACAAAAATGTAAAATAGTTATACAACCTCAACTTGAGGAGGGAAATGGCAAACCTCTCAACTTGAGAGGCACCGAGCCCGTTTACCTTCCACAAAGATGCCCTGTAGAACGCACTAAGTTGATGCGTGTATGATGGAGAACTGTGAAGGATTATAGTAATAATTTATTTGCCCAAGCCCCTCGGTGGTGGGAGACCTTTACAAATTCAAATCTTCTCCCTCCCCTCCTAGCCCAGCCGCCTTTAAGAGAATAGATTGAAGCCCTTGAGGACAGGGTGGGTTCACATGGCAGCTTTTGCAAATGAGTTTTCCAAGCAGCAACTTATGCTTGAATTGTTAAATGGCAAGAAGCTTACTATCAGCTTTCTGGGATCTTGCAATACACTATAAATAAATAAACCAACAATAAGCAACTAATGATTGGTGTCGAATGCGTATAATTTCCTTACAACAACCCATAATTAGTAAGTTTCCTTTTCTTTTTTTCCCCCCTTCTCTAGGAGAGTAGAGAATCTTTTACATCCCGTTTGGGAGGCAAGAAATAGGCAGAAAAGAAAGGAAAGTTGGGCTGATTTTCACTTTCTATTAGTTTGGGAGAAAATTGGGTGAGGGAAAAGAAAGGAAATTGGATAGAAAATTTTTCCCACCCAAAGCTAGAAACTTTTCCGCCCAAACTTGGGCTGATTTGGAAGGAAAATTTTACTCTCTCTTCTCACCCTTTCTTTTCTCTTCTCATCCTTTCTTTTCTTTTCTTTATTTCTTTTCCACCTAAACTCCCAAACTAAGACTTAGTGTTGTTTAGGAAAGTCAATGAATTGGCAATGCCTGATAATTTAATGATCATACTACAAAATTGATAATATACTTGGATGGTATCATTGGTGAAATTGTCAAGCTTTAATGAACATTTCTCTAATGTGCTAAAGAAAAGAAAATTTGTGGCCTGACCAAGCTCAGTGGTATGGCAAAAACCAATATATCTGGAAAGTGTTCTCTCTAAAACACGGAAATTACACATTTTTAGGTACAAAGGAAATAACATGTTTTTGCAACAAAGTTGGCTGGCTATAGCCTATAGCTACTAGCTACCACTAACAACTACTCTGTGTAGTGTAGACACAAATGTTAAGTACGACATGCTATCGGTCCAGAAAAGAGGGGTTTACAAAATTCATGCCGTCACTTTTTATATATTCAAGGTCCCTTGGCCTCTCCGCCAATAATAGTCACTGCTAAACTCTCACATGCAGTCGTAATCTGGTAATTACAGATGTACATTGCACCCCCTCGTCTTCATAAATTTTTTAATACGCAATGTGCAAGCAATGTTAACCGGACTGTTTGCATACGTTTTTTATCATAATGCGTCAGGGATTGACAGCGACAACACCAACAGAAAATTTCAGCTTCAGAAAACGAATCGCTGCTCCAGAATCCTTATTCGTAAATGCTCCTTTCAAACAACGATGTCACAATTTCGTAAATGTCTTATTATGCATAATCTGTTTTCTTTTTGTTAATACTTTGTGTTGAACGATATGCATGCAACTAAGATAGAAAATCTTGTAACTGCGATGCCTGAGACGACGAAAGTTAAAATTAAGAACCTAACTTTACTTTGAATTACTACTACCACAACTAATTTCAATTTTTCTAGTCATGATTGACCAGAGCGGTGACTGGCTAGTGTCTACCACCTACTTTGTACTGGTCAAGAAGCCATCTTGGTGAATTGGATTGGAGGCGTTCTTTTTGCCTAAGAACAGAGGTTCATTCTTCTTAGTGGATTGCAACGGCTAAGTAATAATCTCTGTCCGTGTCAGTATGTCAGCCTACCTTTAGAAATCCTTTTTACCGGGGAATATTTGAGACTCCAAATTCTAGAACGAACAAATATTTTGTGAAGTTGTGATATTTCATCCACTGAAAGGTGCATTGCATTACCGCATCTCGTATTCAATTCTGTTTGAGCCAAAAATATTGACCAGTTGGGAGGCCTAGATTAGAAGCCTAAAACCAGAAGGCAAAGAGAAGAATGCTTGCCTCGTAGAGATTAATGTCGAGGTACAGACAGTCAAGCAAAAAGTCGGTTACATGTATCTCACTTGAAAGTAAGTTAATAGTACCACATTAAATAATACACCTTCTTTGTTCCTTAATGAGGTGATGATTACAAGAAGGAACTTTATCATCATTGAAACAGAGCCTATAAGGATCTTTGGGTGACTGTATGTTGTGTTGTGTTTAATCTTTACTATTAATAGATTCTTACTAGCAGTTGGTTCAGGCTCAAGTGTTCCTGCAACAATAATTCAGTTTATTCAGTTTGGTCGACTGTTTTTTCTTCGCCACACCACCCCCCCCCCCCCCCCGGGGCGGGCGGGCGGAACTCCAAATTGATGTACAAGATCTGCTGAGACTGATCACATGAATTGAATTAGGGTTGGGTCCAAAATGAAAGTAGAACTTGTGAGAGTGGAAGTGGAAAGGAAATATACTTCGACGAGGAGGAGCACAGAAAAATCTGTATTAATAAATATCATGAGGAATCCTGCGTCCAGACATTTTGTTGGCTCACTTTTGTTTGGCACGGTAGTGCGCTCGGGGAAGCATGTAAATTAGAGTTTTTAGGAAATTCTCAAGCCAATCAGGTCAAGCTATTCATAACAAGTCAGTCAATGTGCCCATGCTATCTATCTTGCTGAACAGAACGAAATGGTGCTAACTATATTTTCCATTGAGCCAATAGTCTTTCAATATTTTCTTTTGTTGAAACTTTTCCTTACTTTCCTATTGTGTGGGCAGAGTGAAAGCTCTATGATCCTAGTGGAATGTAAAGTTTGCCTCCTTCCCTTCCAAAGCAACCTTCCGGGACCTATAAATATACCCCTTCTCCTTTCACTTCTCTTTCATGCCCTCTACTAAATTTAGTAGCCTCTCTTCAACACTTCAGCCATACATTCTCTTCACCTTGGTATCAACTATCATCTTCATTTCATCTCAAAATAAAGATCATGGTTTTGATTTGAATCTCGTATTCAACATTTGTAGTTAAGCATATGGTCTCCTTCATTTCCACAGATTTACGAGTGTTTACAAGGTGCTACTCCCCTGTTCTTTCCCTGTTTTGCCTTTGTTTGCCCTTCAAATCTTATCCGCGGACAACATGTCCTCAAGCGTGTGTCAAGGATTGCAGTCATGTCTTGAGCCGAGACTCATTGAACCACTTGTTTTAATTCAGAATTTGGCTCCACCTAAATCGAACCTTTCCCAATCCATTCCATGGCCTCAAAAGCCAAACGTGTCTCAACCAAAACAAGGAGAACTAAATGGGATTATTCACACTGAGAATGACAACATCATCATCATCAACAAATGCTATAGCTTTGTTGATGCCGAGCATGAGAGAAACAAGGATGGGAACCCGGTTTGGAGCTCCATCCAAGCACTCACCAACACTTGTCAGCCTGAGGCAGAACAAATCTATGTCCATCCTCTTGTCAAGCGCTCTTCATCCACACTAAGCACGAGAAGCTTGGAAATGTGCACTGAAAGTTTAGGAAGCGAAACCGGCAGTTGCATTGACGAAAGCATAGATGAGTTCCCTTCTGCTTTACTCGAAAGGCAGAATTTTGAAGGAATACAAAGATCAAGGTCTCGAGAATTTATGAAGAAATTGGACCGAGCTGTTAGTTTTCCCCCTCCACTAACTTCAATCAGTGGCTCAGATGGTGTCCAAGTGAGGCCTCATCGTGAAGGCGGTAGGTTAGTGTTGAAAGCTATGACTGTTTCTTCTAGTAGCTCCTACTTCCAAGCAGAGCGTGCCAATGGCAGGCTTAGGCTTTCATTATTGAAGGATGGTCATGTATACTCTAACGGTATAGACTGCAATGAGAACGAAGAAAATGCACACAACGCGAAATGTAATGAAGAAGAAAATGAAAATGTTGAAGAAGAGGAAATTGAAAGTGAAGATGCAGACACAGATGTTGAAGATGATGCTAAAAGTAGTCAGTGGGAAGGTGAGTTGGGAGTGAATGATGAAAACGTGGGATATGAGATTGGGGTTGGAGAGTTCCCGAGAACAAGCAGGTGCAAGGAAGGAGGGACTAGGAACAAAGAGATGCCAACTTGGCCATTTTGTGTGGCCATTTCCTAAAAGCTAAAAGCCATCTTTTGGAGCTGAAGAATGAGACTTGGATATTCCTCTTTCCTATTATCGCTTACTATATGCTGCTACTATCCTATTATTGTTTAGGTTATTCCTATTGCTTTCCTTCTTTGATATTTGTAACCCTGGTAGTAATTACTGTTATTCTACGTGCCGTACGTCTCTATCCTGCTATCCACCATTACTCTCGTGGGAATCTGTTATTGCATGTTGTTCTTTTGCACCTGTCATATTCATTATACTAAGATTGACGCATATCTCCCATCAACATAAATATGAAGTTAGGAATGTTCAATCAGCAGTTAATAATAACCCAGAGAGTGAGAAACTATGTCTATTTCTCTGTTAATGTAACATGGGCAGTGGAATGTCTCGATCATGTTAATCATTTTGGATCGTACACGAGACTTTTATTGGCCTTGTTGTAATAGTAGTATGGCATTCTTGAAATCAAATTTGTTCAAGCTGCTTAATTAGTAGTAGCAAGTGTATTATAGGACCATCTAGAGCACCATTGAACTGAGTCTGACATCAGAACAGATGAAAAACCGTATGCCCTTGTGCTTTCCTCGTTCAAGATTCTACGTCTTACCCAATTGGCTCACAAAGGAAGTACCGCATATCCGTTCACCACACTTCGCTTTATATTTGACCTTGTTTTTGCGTGATCCGGCTGTGGGGTTTACGACAAAATTCTCAGCATCTTGCATTGGGATTACAATGATCATTGCAATTAATTGATGAGCTGGAGATGGTCCTGAAAGAAAGAATGAGTACTAGGTTGGAAGATTTGTTAATTTATGGGAAGTGGGGCGTATGGCATGGACCAGGTAAGCAAATCGGTTCACACTACTTAAAAGAGGAGGGCAATACACCATCGTGGAGTTAGGCCTTCCATACACCAAGGTTTCTTGTGGAAAGGAATGTGATAGAAAGAATGCAGTTAAGCACAGAGCGCCAACATCCACGCACATTATTGTGTCTCCTTGCAAAATGCATCATGTGCTTCTGAAATACCTTGGTCCAACCATACCCTTCAATGTCTTCAACATTTAATCTAACATCTTAGCCAGTTCACCATGTCCCTGCCCTCTTCCCATTTTGGAGCATGCTTCCTTTATGCGAAGGAAAATGGTTCCAGCCCTATATTTGCGCTGTGTTTTTCAAGCGGAATATCTTAGTGCTTACAAGGGTTCTGTACCTTAAACCATATTGAGATGAGGTGCCAGTGGACTAGAGGATGTCTGCAGTTTATCAAGTGCTCTTGCCATATTAATCCATCTATAATTCCTTTATGTTTCCCGCAGTCGCAAGTCCAGCTGAGTAAATTCAATGCCGGCTTAAATTATTGGTTTCTTAACAGTTGAAAATCTGATATTATTATATAAGGTCAATATACTTTATGCTAACAATTTCGTAGAAATTTGAAGAACATTTGTTAGAATGCTTGAACTGTAATTCTTGAACGAAATATGGAAATAGATTTAAGTTTGCATATGTAAATAAATTTTAAATTAGTAGACGAGTTTTACATGAAATATGTAAATGAATTTAAATTGCTGGTGCAATGTATACAGAAGTTTTAAATTATTAGACGAATTTGATTAAGATCTTGCATTCTGAAAAATGCCTATGTATGTACATACATACAGATATACATGTACATAGAGAGACATATATATAGGTGCCATTATGTTTTGACACGAAACATTAGCATAAATAGTGAGCACTTAATAATGTATTTGAATTTTCAATGCACATATTGACGATAATAAATCAAGAACGTACTTTTCTGAAAGTATCCATGTGCCTGGATGTGGTTGTGGGGAGAGGGGGAAGGGTTTGTTTGGTTGAGGCGTTGGACGCTGGCTGTCTGGAGATAACGCTTTTCCTATAAAATGGGGTTTGATGTAAGAGAACAAAAATGAAGATTCATTGGTTGCTACATCGTACATGTAAGCAGATCAACGGTGCATTTTGAGATAAAAATGCATTGGAAAGTTGTTTTCTATTGAATCTAACAAGTCCTTGGAACCAATCAAAGGCGGTCCACGCCATCCTACACGAAGGATGAAGGACCACCCCAATCTGTCGAACGGCTTTGGTACTCCCTTGAGTGGTATCACATGTGTGTCGTACCAAATTGTGTAATAGAATATCCAAATCCCATCGAATTCACAAAAAACCTAAACAAATTTCCATTTCACTTCACTATAAATTATAAAACGGGGACAAAACGTAGACTTTAACTTTTTCAACTAAAGGTCATAGTTTCCGGGACCTATTTTTCCCTTTGGTTTTCCTTCTTATGAGTCGTGACTCTTGGCACATCCATCGTCGAAATTGCCAAGTTAACCACCAACGTCTGTCGCTTTCCCGGTGTGGATAGCGTACTCCATTCAAGCAGCCTAAAAATGAATTGCACCACACTTCAATTTCGAATTATTGATATTCCTATTCGTGAGTATTTCTCATTCATCCATATACGGTTTATAATTTGCATAAAATTCTACGGAGGCCTCGTCAAGACACCAAGGCAAATCTAAATCCTACCACTATAAAATTTTGTGGTTTTGCATTCTCGTGATTGTCACTTTGTCCTACGCGTTTAACTTCACCTTTTCTCCACATGTATTTGATGGACTTTTAGTTCTTTACCATATCAGCACCGGCCCTCAAATGTAGGACATCCATGTTCTCATATTCTTCAGTGTCAGTGTGTCATCAGCGTAGCCCTGTTTTTCTCATTCTTAAACCACTATGTACATATGTGGTATCAGAGAAATAGATTTTCATGGGCATGGAGTATCGATTAAATCTTGACTTTTGAGTCAGCAATACGACATCAAATCAACGATGCTCGAGAAGAATTGTATTGGTACATATGAGAATGATGTCATGACCACAATGGAGATTAGAACAACATCAGATATGGATTAAAAAAAAATAAAAAAGTCTAGTAAAATTCTCACTTCACAGAAAGAGAAGAAAAAGCTGAGGAGGAAAGAAGACAAGGACCAGGGCTTCGAAGGAAAGGGCCCATGGCATAAATGGCTTTCAACCAAGACCACCAGAGTCATTGATACTTATCTCTAGCAATTTCCCGTTTGCGTGGTGGATTTCATTGCGCTGATGCCCTCATTTTTTTTCAGAGGGGTTTGTCTTCTGTTCCTAAAATGTTGTTGACAAATTAATGTACATCAAATGGTGATTGATTCACTTGAAGAAAATGCATGAATGTTTGTTTGAGAAGACATTGATGATAACAATAATAACAAAGGTTTTTTTCTTTTACTCGTGGAAGAGATATTTACATGCATGCAAGCTTGCATGCCCGAAATAACCCAAGTTTAAATAAAACTGAAACATTGTTTTTCGTTAAGTCCAACTGGATGCTAAACCGAGTACTATATTCTGATTGGCGAATAATAATAATAATATTTCTCCTATAGTTCTCGTTTTAGTCATTCATGTTGTGAGCTTTCACTTTCAGGCTTCTTAGATTTTCTGATGGAATCCAGGTCTTGAGTAACTAACCTCGTTTTTTTTCTATTTTTGGTTAAATTCTTCCTTCTTCTTTCTTCTGTTGCCCGACATATATTTCTATGACATTACCTGTTACAGGATCATCCAGAATATAAAAGGGACCCACTAGAATGAGCACTTGGATTTTGAGGATCCACTCGACGCTGTTGGGAATTATGGATTCTTTTGTCCACTAGCAATAGCACTTCTTTTGAAAAATAATTGCAATAACAGTAAAAGGAAATGTGAACCTATTTGTCGGAAATAAAGGGCCTCACTGATTACCAAGGTTAACTCTCTCCAGCAATTCACAATCCGATTGGCCAGAAAATCGCATTAATATTGAATGATTCATATTTTTTGGTAAAAAAAAAAAAGGATGTTTAAATACATAGGTCACCATTTCTTAGTAAATGTACAATTATTTTATCTCAATGTACAGCTAGTTATATTCATCTAAACACAAATGCATCCCCACTCGTCCTATTGTTGAAAAGAACTGGGTTAGGGAATTGTTTTGATACCCTTGTCCCGATACCAAATGCATAGTTGTATTTTCATGGTTAAACTATGGTCACCGTCATTGTCATTTTTACGTAATAATAAAAATTGATTGTTTTAGAACAGATGTTGAGTGACTATCAGGAATCCCTTTTCCTCCAGTTTCGGCTAGACCAAGAAATATGGAATACTCGTAGCGAAGGAGTACCACACGCTTTTATATGCTATATTACATTGAGATGTTACCATGGAGTTGTGGTCTGCTCCTTTCTGTAGTCCATTCGAATCATTCAACCCGAAGAGAATCACTGACGCGGCAACTCGTTCATAAAATCTTCCTCCCTCTCTCTGGTATTAGGTTATTAGCTCAAGTGATTTATTGAGAGACCTCTCCTTGCATGTAAAACACTACTTAAGTAAAGCAAAATTCATAATTTAATTAATGTGCTCGTATATTTTATACACTCCTGGCAAAAGGTAATATGTTAATGCATTAAAATCTAGTCTTTTAAATGATGTGATTACCGCAATCATAGAGCTATAATGAAGTTCACGATGCTGGAAATATTTGTAATTTCCAACCTGTCGGCATTCTCTTTCTATCTTTGCTTACTTTCACTCAGTTTTCGGCCCATTACTCTCCTCAGAATTATTGGATGTATAATTCCAAAAAATATATGCAGCATCAGAGGACAGACAGCTGAGAGTTACTAGATACCCCAGTAGTAGTAGTTTTCATCGTGCCATTGGCTATCTCTTCCGCTTGCTTGTCTGTCTTCTTTGTTGGCTCGCGAGTGATACAGAGAAAGTTGAAAATGCGAACACGAGTTTGTTCCTCATCATAGTACACAATGATGTACTGTATGCCACGCATATGATGGGAAAAGCACTACTTACTTAAGTCGAACTGGGAATCCTAATTCATAACCTTTCATGTCCCTACCTACCAAACAGATCTCTATAGCATTCTGATTAGGTTTACCTGTGGACTGTAATTCGAAGATGATTACTGATGATCCTTACATTTACTCTCAGTTTGAACACACACGTGTTCGTTTGTGGGGGTTAGCATTTCTTTAATTTCCGTTGCCAAGCATGTGTTGATTGTAGAAGAATATATAACACTAATTGTGAAAGTCAAAAAAGAAATGCTGGATACGGGATCTGTGGGAACCACTGGAGATTCAATTTCCAATCTTCGAGCTTTCACCTAGTTTCGTGCCATTATTTACGACTCTGTTGGATAATTCCAAAATGTAGATGTTCCCGGGGCAACAGCCAACAGAGTGTAAGATACTCCAAGTAGATGTTTTCGTTCTCCCATTGGCTCATTCTCTGATTGTCGCAGCGAACATGCGTCTCTTCTTCACGTATTTTATGCAGACGGGTTAACAAAACATGAAGATCCTCTTATGTCGCTTTTGTGCACCATGTTGATCTCCAAGTATCCTTCCCTTTCCCATCAATTGCGCTGGGCCTGTCCCCGCTCTCTCTCTTTTAAACAATAAAGAGCAATAATTGCACACCACAACCTCCCCCACCACCATCAACGGGATCTCATATGCTCTGCAATCTGCATACGGACATGCTCCACTCTTTCAGGTTTTTTCTTCAATGAAAAGTTGAATCGGGAATCACGACTTCAAGACCTCGTATGGTATCCACTCGTTTTCCTGATACATTAGCAATAACTAAACCGGATCAAAGCCTCTATATTCAATTTTTTTGGTATCAAACTCTATTTAACAGATTGGTCACAAAAAACGACACAGGATCTGAAGTATGACTGAACAGAATTATGCAGAAACATAATTCCCTTTGTACGCGTGGCTGTTTTCAAATTTGAGAAGTATTTCTTTGCTCTTTTTTTTTTTTTGGGTATTAATGAAACCTATTTCTTTCCTGTACGAGTAGACAGCCTACATAATTCTCTTAAAATTTGATAATATCTCTTATTTGACAAGCTACTTTAGAATCACTGAAAGGTAATCTACAGGACATTAGTGTGCTCTTAGAAAGGGCGTCTTAAAAACGAATAGAAGTTCGAGCAGTTAAAACTCTACGACTCTACTCCAAAAGTTGAGGATTTGAATCTCATCGACATTAATTCTCCACTGCCATTGTAATAATGTAAGATTTATCCAAAAAAAACAAAAAAAACAAGGGCATCCCCTGTTGACTCACGGAAAGGGAAAAATCATGACAAAGCTTGTTTTTTTTTTTTTTTGACAAAGCTTGTTGGACCAGACAATTGACATTCGACACGAAAAACAGGAAGGCACAAACTTACTTGCTGCCTATAATCCTCAAGGACCTTGACTTCTACACAATGTGAATATGTATTAGCCGGTCATAAACGAAATATCAAGGACTTCCTTATAATGTCATCGAGCACCCAAATTTCTGAACAAAAAATATTTTTAGCACTCCCATATTCATTAATGACGCCTTCTTCACTTTTCAACCGTCGCCAGAAAATTAAATATCCCCTACCTTTAATTTTTAATGCTACTTGATAAGAAAAGAAGTGGTTCTGAATGATAGGAGCATTTTTGTCTAATTCACCTGGTAAAAAAATCGAGAAAAATGTCAATAACAATTCCCATTAGAAAATAAAAAACTAATTCTCTTTCTTTTCTTTAATAATGTCAGATAAATTCTAAAGGAAAAGAAACTTTAATTTTTCTTCACTTCTTATCTGTTGTTTGGAATAAAGCGTGGAGGGGTAAGCGGTAGAAAATTACTACGTGGAAGAGAAACTGCTACTAGCACATTTATAATGCAGAGCTAGAACACAAAAGAAAGGGTGGGTAAAGCAAAATATAAATAACAACAATAGTCCCATACAGCAGATCAACTGATAGTCACCTTCTAACCAAAATTGCATCTTCAGTCTTTAAGAAAAAACTGAAGATTCCCTATGTACAAGAGAAATTTTGAGAAAACTGGAAAATAATAAATAGAAATTGGTCCAATGACTCTTTAAGTTGTCTGGACCTATTATCATTACCATTCAGGTGATGCACATTGTTCTTTGGTTCCAAAACATGAAACTAACTGGAGGTGTTCTTCTTTGCAGCATAGGTGCGATATGCTGCCAATCCAACTACAGCAACAGCTGCACCAACTGCAATTACGAGTTGAAGAGTCAAAACAAAGCCCCATGAATGAAGGAACTTTGTCTTTGATACCACTTTTTATTATGCTCCTTTTTGCCATTTCCCCGCTTTGTTTGGTGGTGGTTATTTTTAACTCATATTTCAAATTGGAGGCAAACATAAGAAATAATAGACTAAATTAAAATGACACCAGGCACAAAGGATAAAAATCTATGTGATTATAACAAGGACCTAGTGCTGAATAAGGGAGGGCTACCTAATTACTAACAGTTTAGCTTCAATAATAAGGTTTTAAGAGAGAAAACAGACCTGAGACAAGCATGAGAGAGCGATTAACAAGATCACGATACAGTTTCTTGTTTCGTCCAACTTCAGTTTCAGGAACATTCAGATGGGGGTGCTCAGCTGCATTCACAATTCTCTGGAAGACATTGTTCAGATCTCTTTCCTTCACACTTACATGAACAGGGGGTTCTATTTTCATATCCTGACAAATCTAAACCATTGCACAATATAATTGAGAGAGAGAAGGATATGCGGACAAAAACAAATTCCTCTTTGATATGTTTGAGAATATTTTTGAAGATAAAGGCACAGAGTTTGGTTCTCCTTCCCCATAAAAATCAGATGCAATGGAAGTAGAAACAATTAAGTATACATACCTTTGCTGAATCTTTTATTCCCATTTGATAGGAATCTAGATCATCTTTAGCTGCAATGAAGAGACATGGCACCCCGTAACCAGTTTCTTCACCTTGCCCAGCAACATCCATAAGCAATTCTGATGCTCTTTTCAGAGAATATTCATCCGAGCTAATAAAATGGAACATGTCAGAATGTTTTGGAGAAAAATATCCTACACAGAAATGAAAATCCAAATAAAAACAAATGATCTTTAGAGTAAGCTTCTCTCACAAAAAGGGGATAGGACTTGAGATAGTAAACAAATAAATCCAGGACTTGCTCCCACAATTAAAGGCACTGAACTAAGTAGTTAAAAATCATATTTAATTATTGATAAAACAATGCCCACCTGTCATAAACAAAAACTGCAACATCACAAGCAGCCAAACATTCCTTATCAGATAACAACTTTTTAACTCCATCTTCAGGAATTTCTCGGAGTACAAGAGTTTTTCTAGCTCCCTGCATTAGAAGTAGTAGATCACAAACTTGTCATCGTCACTGGACCTCAAAGAACCAAATTGTCTCATGTATACTTGTGACCGTACATAATCTTGTACACATAGAGCACTGACATAGACAAACTCACATGCAGTTCCAATATTTAGTTGATAGATTATTTTACCATTTTGGAGTAAACAAAATTCATATTTTATTATTACCCTTCTACTGAGATAAAAGTAACATGCGGCGACTTATAACTTGAAAAAATAAAAAAATAATAGTTTACTTATAACATATAATTCCAAAAGTGTTTTTAGAGGAAATGCTATTGTAATATTTTTTTAGATAGGTGTGTTTGTCAAATAATAGATTAGTTGGAAAATGTCTCCGAAAAATGAATTTCAAAAAAATGCATAACCATACATCCATAGAGAAATAATTGGGCATGTCTGCACACTGCATAATACTGAGAGATTTTTTCAATCTTACTGAATGAATGAAATTCAAATCTATAGTACTCACCGCAGGATGGTTAACAACATTCACCACATACCAATCATTACTTGTTGGTAGATAATTTTCCGAGAAACGCCTTAAAACAAAAGGCAACATATATCAGAATCTGAAACATAGAAACAAGCGCTAGCAGTTATACATAAAAATAAATAACAACCTTGAAGATTAATAGAAGTCAGGCATTAGGAAATGTTGAAGCAAGTGCTAGCGGTAATACACAAAAATAGATAACAACACTGGAGAAAAAATCCCCCAAAAAAAAAATTAATGTAATCTCGTTAAATTACAAGAAGAACCATAAGTAATACACCTTCCCAGAAAGGACTTTAACAGTGTCGACTTTCCAGCATTTTTAGGTCCAAAAACAAAGCACTGGTACACGTTTCGTTCTGTTTTTTGCTTCTTACGGTCCACCGACCTTCTCCTGGTAACATTCAGGGCTGATGCAGCATCACAGTTATATCCAATGTATATCAAGTTAGCCAAACTTTGAGTGGGGTTCAGCAATGTCATAAGAGCCCACTGCAATCATGTGCTCTGTATAAGCGACCCAACAGCCATCTCAAAATCAGGGAGAACATGCCTTAACTTGTATGTGAATAGCAGGAGACATAACAGCACTAATCACATGTTTCAAAGCCAGGCAAAGAGTACAGAACAAGATGAAACGTAGCCCTTATACCAGGTAACAAATCAAATCATAACAGGCAAAGGCCAAGTATGATTCTCTAAGAGATAGGGGCAGAATATAATCCATCATCCAGCCCATAAAGGTAAAAAAAAATCTGTGCAACATAAATGTTATCTGTTGAAAGCAATAAGCTTGCATGAATTTAGTTCCAGCTGCCCAGTTATTTCAAGTTTACCGAAAAAATGAATGTATGTTCACGTGTCAATGTGTGTGTGTGGATGGATGCGTCAATAGATACAAGCACACTCATTCCAAATAAACCCACCAATTGAGGGGGGGGGGGGGGGGGGGGGGGAGGGGGAAGGAAAAAACTCGAGAGTTTGTAAGCGATTATTAGGAATAATCAATAAAATCAAACCCTATACAATTAGGTTGGCAATCATCAACAACAACACAACTCATAGATGGCAAATTTGACATTGGAGTAATCATAAAAGAGCTTTCAGCGTACGCACCTCACATAGGAAACCAGAAAGAGATAAGCCCCCTAGTGGAGTTCTGTCAACTGCATCTTTATAAGGAGCTTCCTCCCATGGGCTGAAGTTTAATTGTAAGAAGCATGTGAATAATTCATCATGTTCAATACTAAAGCATCAAAAATGCAAAACTTAAAAGAAAAAAAAAATGAGCATACCAACCAACAAGCCATCCTAAATGAATACATTTTTAAATTCTAATCCTTTTATGATAAATAAAACCAGATACAGCAATTAGTAACAAAAATGACATGACCAGCAATCAAGTTGCACAATTACATATGAGGATATTATCCAATTAGAAGCTATAAACAAAATTTTATTTAACCTGGATATACCTCATATATCAAATTGTATCCCAATTCATATGTTTGATAGCTTCAATCTTTTATGCTTTATCTTTTCTTAAATCAATGTGTAAAATTAGTAATAGATGAAACAACGATATTAATTGATAGCTTGGATATTTCAAGTCATATTTGTAGTTAAGTATCCACATGCAATCAACGGGCATAATGAGCAAGAACAAGAACCATCCTACAATACCAAGGTCAAGAATAAGTATAGTCAGTTCAGAGGAAATCAAAGGCACTGCTCACAGAAACCAACCTTTCTGGTGCAGTTGAAAATAGATCATTGAGCTCGGAACACCGAAGAACTCCATCCTGTCAAGCAAAACAACTCGTACAATTATCACCAATTGTCAATTGTCAACTCTTACTTCCCTATCCTTGAAGCAGACATAACTAAAATTTGAATACAAGGTCATGAAACTGTATTTATCCCATCCAAGTCAACTTTTGGCCTATTCTAAAGGTGAAAGGGGACTTTGCATCTAGAGGCAGTGGAGCCTGTAGTGATCACTTGTTAGCTAGGCAGCTGCATTGGGAGATTTTGTTTCTACAGCCACATGAGGGAGATACTAGCATATTTCAAGGCTTCTGAAGCTCTTACACATCCTAAATCTACCCTGCATTGATATTATCTGTTTTCTGTCTTACTTGCACAGAGAGGATTAGACAAACACTACAATACAGGGACATATTCCTTTATTTCTTCCCAGCTTTCCTGTTGAACTGGGTGACATATGGGCACCCTTTCTATGAATACCCAATTGCTGGCTTGGAAATTAACTTTTTCGTGTCTGCAAAGTCAAGCATCTTCTACTCAACTAAACAGAGCCCAAAAAAGCCCAGCTCCTAGTTGCACTGATATTATACATTGCTTTTGAATTTGAGAGAAAAAATCGCTTCATATTATCAACCACCTAGAAATTTAATAGGTCTTGAAGAAATAGAATATCAAAAATATACAAAATAAGTTGGAGAGAAGCACAAAAAATGCCATATTTAATAGGTCTTGAAGAAATAGAATATCAAAAATATACAAATTATGTTGGAAAGAAGCACAATAAATGCCATACTTTATCAGCATCAAATGTACTGAAAACCCCCTTCAGAAATTCCATGGCTTCACTTGTTAGTTCCAAATTCTGCAAGACAACAGCATTTCAAAATGTATTTTCTGACAGACTGAACCGTACATATACAGTTCTTTATATTCAAAAAACAGTTAGAAAGCAATGAAGACTACATCATAAAATGGACAGAACACAAAGTAATTAAAACTTAGTAGAGACACCAATAAATTCCCATTACCTAATAATTGAACATGTTTAAAAAGGAAGGGCATGTGTTTTACTCTCATTAAGAACCTTCACTCAAGTGCACTTTTCCATTTGAGTGCAACAGTTCAACACTCCCTTTAGTTGATGGTATAAAATTCCTTAGAAACAGGTTATGTCCAACAAGTAAGGCAGGTTCACAAATCCGGTGATTCGACATTACAGCACAGTAAAACCTTATTCCAATTATGCAAACAGAAAGTGACATTCATGGCTTTCTACGTCACTAGAAGAATCACCTGGTCTGGAACCTTTTTGAATGGAATGGACAAGTAATCATCCCTGAGCTTAATTTCATCATTGTACCCAAATCTCCTCAAAACAGTCCAAGTTGTCTCAATCCGACATTTTTCTATAAAAAGAGCGTGCAGAAAAAGAAACCCTGTTAGGGTAAGCCCAAGTTCATTGACTCCTTCGGCCAGCTTCTCCTGTACAACTCTCTTCACACCCACTATTTCAGCAGGCTGTAATGGAGCATTGAAGCATTTAACCTATTCCGAATTATTTGAAATCAGACAAATTATAAAACTGAGACTGTCAGGTACAAACTTAAATGGGTAAAAAAAAAAAAAGCATTTTTTTACAACAGCACTGGATCCAGGAAAAGGAAGTGGGGTACAACCTGAAACTCATTCAGTTCTTCATCATTGAGGGCATCGTCCATGTCGTGGTCACAAAGAACAAATATCCGCTTTAATGCTCTCACGCAGCGGGGTTTCAAAGTCTGTGTCTCTTGATCAAAGAGCGGGGCTGTCGGATGAAGTACTGCCTTTTGAGCGTAATAAAATACTTCAGGTACCTATAGACAAGCAAGCATAAAATTAATAGCACGTGTAAAAGGGGGCAAATAGAGCTAAAGAAATGGAATTTTAACCATTGCGGTGAACCTGAACCAAGTTTGCTGCAGAACATTCTATGCAAGTCTCAATCTCCCGAAACTGTTGCATTATTGGTGCCATCAGTTGCTCTAAACTCATATGGTAGTTTTCATCTCGCTTATCAAGCTTGCAGCCAACAACTATGACCGGTGCCTTTATCTGAAATTCCGTAAATAGAAAATATTCATCAAAGTGAATGACAAACATATAATAAACTAATGAAATATAACCTCATTCTCCACCAGTTTGCTTAATTCAAAATAGTTTAGGAGAATATTTAGAGTTAAAATTTAGCATTTATTAACACGACAAAACTGAAGTTCAGAACAAGCTTTTGGCAATCATTCATTGCTGCTCGAGTTATATTCAAATGCCCACTACACAAGATGAAGAATTCTCGGAGCTAAATTTGAATAAAAAGCCTCTATAATTTGCATCAAGTTCTACACAAGAGGTCAGTAGGGAAAGCAGACGAGTGAATCAAAATTCTAGGAGACCAGTAAGGTAGAATCTATAATGGCTAATAAGACGAATCAATGAACATTCGTGATTGAAAAGATACCTCTAATCGGCGAAGTTCGTGAAGCCAGAAAGTAGTGAGGCGCTTCAGTGTGGTAGGCTGATCGCATGCATAAGTCAAGACTACTGCATCAGCTCTCTTCAATTCTTCAGCAAGCTTACCTCTATTCTCCAGACTAAACTAACCACCACATCAGCGCTAACGTACGTTATTCAGATTTCAACAATACTATAAAATCCAACAAGATTTGTTTCAATTCAATACAAATTAGTTTAGGTCCACATTTTACTACAATTTACTGTTTTAAATAAATAAATAAATAATTAAAAGGTACTCCGCTACTGCTGGTGTAGATTTATTTATTTATTTATTTAAAAAAAAGATTAACCTGGAGGAGGTGTCGATGAGAGTAAGCGGGACGTTATCGGGGTAGAAGTCGGCGGGAAGCCGAGTGGGAGGGAGAACCGGGAGAACTTCGACGGGAAAACTTTCGGAGGCAGCGGCGGCGATGAGGCTTGATTTACCGGTAGCGCGATCGCCGACAACGACAACGCGTACATTAGTGCGGGAGGCGGAGGTTGAACCACCTGGCATTTGGAAATTGGATTGAAATTTGAACAGAGTGAGTGAAAGATCACGTCTCAGGGAGTTTTGGGGGCCCTTGGATGGAGTTGTTGGAGGGGGCAAATTCTCCTTAAAATATTCTGGTTAAATAAATAAATAAAGGGGACAATTTCATGTAACTCCCTCGAGGATTAACATAATTTCGAAAATCTCCCCTCCAAATTGAATAATTGTACTTGCATCCCCGTATTTAACTTTCAAAAAAATAAAACTAAACCACACAATTGATGTGCACAAAAATTCGTTCAGCATAATCCTAAATTACCCTTGTCATTTATATAACTAAAACTTGTAGTATAGAATGAAATCTAAAATTAAATTTTATCTCAACCAATTTTGTTTTTATTTCTATAAGTAAGAACCATCTTACCCTAAAATAAACCTAAACCGTCTTCTAAACCATCTTCTTTCTCTTTATCATGCATTCTCTTTCTATCATAGTTCAACCGTTCTAATAGCCTGCCCAAAACATTAATTTTAAACTAGCTTTACATGCATTGATAAGTGACCAAATTTTACAACTGTAATTAGCTTTCCCTTTCTTTCCATCGATCAATTGCTCAACGCAACAATTACTAAGAAGGAAGGTACTCAAGGGATTTTAGGGGGTGTTTGGTTCAAATTCCTCAATCACTATCATTATGGGTATCATTAACTCTATTATGAGTATGGGTTTTGATGATTCCCCCAAACATGTTTGGTTTAATAATGGAATGGGTATCATTATAAAAATATTTGTTTGGTTTACTGTAATGACTTTCAAGTAAATTTAAAAAATTTAAATCTTTATTTATGATATACATATTTTTTCGATTTCTTTTTTTATATATTTTTAAAGAAAATTGCTAAAAAGATTTCTTCAATTTTAAATATAACCATAATCTAATTTGAGTTTTATGCAAATGATAACCTTAAAAAAATTATTTTTATTGTATTAATAGAGAGTATTATATATCTTTGATTTTTAGTTCAATTTTTTATTAAAAAAATTTATTAAAAGAATTTTTATAAAATTTTTATAAAGTATTAATAAAAAATATTCAAAATCAAAAGACAAAATAGAGAGAGAGAGAGAGAGAGTATATCAGGGGTGTGCGTAACTTAAAATATATGTATTTTTTAAGTGGGTGTATTTTTACCTTCAATCATAAAGGGTAATGGGTTTGATAGAATAGTATTTTGGGGGGAATCATTAACACCCCAATTAATCACTATCATTCCCATTGAATGATAGTGATAGTTGTTTAACAAGTATCAACAATAAGTATCATTACTTATGATACACATTCTCCTCCTTGATTCCCCTAAACCAAACACCCCCTTAGATATTCGAAAAGAAGGTACTTCGTATTTGCTATGTTTTGCTTTGTCCCTGTGAACTTTAAGATTGGTTGGACGATTTAATGAAAAGGAAAGGATGGAGGTGTTGGGAAGTGGCTAGAGTAAGGGAAATAGGAAATTTACACTTGCAGGGAGAAGGGAGGGAGAAGAAGGAAGAGCCGGGGGGATGAGTGCAGAGGAACACTAGAGCTTGAGGGAAAAAAAAAAAAAAAAAACAGATGAAGGCTGAAAAATATATTGATACCTTTTGCAAATCCCGTGTTGTCGTGGTTGGTTAGTAATTACCTTTTGCAAATCCCGTGCTGTTCAGGCTCTCAATCTTAATCGATCGGCTTGCAAATTAAGCCTCAACAAGTTTGCTTTAATTTCACTTCATTTATGACCTTGTGTCAATTTAAATTATAACTTAATTATTTTTTGCTCGTGTTTCAAGAATAATACCAGCAATACGTCGTTATAACTAATTATTGCTAGCACTCAATCTTCAATTAATCTGTAGAAAGTACTAGCAAACGATCCAATCCAAGAGTGGACCATATTGATTCGTCAGGTGACAAATGCTGTTCGCCGGAAATATTCCTGCAGGAGGAATGGGCTTAGTACCCATGGCCAGTGGAACACAAATAGTAACCCGACCGCTTCTCTTGGTGGTTGTTTGATGTAATTGATTGAAGTAATACTATTGAAGTAATACTGGCAGCCAAAAATGTTATAGATAATTCAGATAGGTATGTAATTTTACTGGAACAACAGAAAGGACCTATAATTGTCTAGCTTGTAATTAAATGGAATTCTAGTGCTCTTTAGTTGTAGCCCTACATGTACTCTTTAATTAGTTCTTGAAGTAATTCGCAATTAGGTGATATGGAGTCCCATCTATTTTACCTAATTACCTACATGTATATTTGAAAAAAAATAGAAATATAGGAATAAAAAAAAGGAAACATATATTATTATAGTCGGAAACAAAAATAATAAAATAGAAGCTCTTTTTTTTTTTCTTGTATTTTGTTGACTTCTTATTGTTAGCATGCAAATATTATTAGCCAGGAAAATTTGCCAAAAAAGGAAAAGAAAAAGAAAAGAATGGGACGGCTTTATCAATTTTTGAAATTCTACTGTTTTAAATTTAGAGAAAATTACAATATTGATGCTAAATGTTTGGGGCATCGACAGTTTCAGTCTCTAAAGTTCAGACGAAAACAAATATATGACCAAATGTTTCAAATTTTCAATACATTAATCCTATTGAATAGTTTTGCCAAATTTTTAGCGGAATCTAGTTACACGATACTTACATGCCGGCTACCAAAATTTAAAAAAGAATTAAAAAGGAAAAAAATTTTAATTGTTATAATTTGTAATTAAAGACACACACGAATGCACTATCCAAGCAGATTTTTATAATTTTATCTGCTTATCTGTTGTGTCTTAACTCAAATTAGTACATTTAAATACAAATTATGACAATTAAAGTTTTTATCTTTTTTCTATTTTTTTTTAAATTTAGTCACGGGCATGTGAGTTTCTCATGACTCGATTCCAGTAAAATTTTGACAAAACTGATCGATAAAACTAAATATACCAAAACATTAAAACATTTAATATTAGATTTGCTTTTATCTAAACTTTAAGAGTTGAAATTATTGATACCTCAAACGTTGGATATCGAAATTACAATTTTCTCTTAAATTTATGTCGTCATTTTGATATATACTGTAGTCGGGAGAAATTGGATGTACGTACTGCGTGAGTAAGGTTGTGCTATTTAGACTTTATAACTTTAATTAGCTTGAATGCAACAACTGTTAATTTCTTTAATTATGAAAACAAAACCTCCACAATGAAACTTGAGAAATGAAAATGTCTCTGCCAACATCTGAAAGGCCACATCTTGATAAATTTTTAGTTGGGAAAATTCTCATTTTAAGTTGTATTTATTTGGAGTGAAATATTTTTGAATTAGAGAGATGATAATTATGAAATATCTATATGGGAAAAAGGGAGGCTTCGTCAACGCAACCCGGTGAATTATATATTTTTTCGCATTTTTTAATATAATAAATGAATATAAAATAGGTAATTAGGTCTATAACGAATAGCTGGTTGCTTTTTATCATTTTTTCTATGAAACATTTATCCAAATTACAACCTCTTTCCTTGGTTCACTACTGTGATACACAATTTCTTTAAATTTTTTTCATTATTGCAGGTGAAATTCTGTTGTTTTCTGTATTAAATTACGCCCGCTTTATATTTTTAGCTATTTTGCAATTAACAATATACGAAACTTTTCCCGTTTTATTATCCACGTAGAATTGCGGTTTAAGAAAATAAATTTAGGATCCATACAAATACTGAAAATTGGGGGATTTTTAATGTGCTTATTATGTATTCTATCTTAATTAAATAAAGGGTGATAACTTATACATATACACACGAGTTATAATATTTTAAGTATTCAAAAATAGTACGATCAATAATAATGAGGATTTTTTTGTTCCGGAAATGTTTTATAATCATTTCCCTTGAACAAATTTCGAATTTGTATTTTAAACTTTTTTTTTAAAATTTCCATGAAAATACAAAAAAGAAAACTGGCCTCAGCGTACATGTTACGCACCGCCTACACTTTCCTTTAAAAAAAAAACCAATTGCGTGAAGCCGCGTCTTCAGAATCGACATTCCCCATCGATATAAAACCTAGACTCACCAATAGAAAAAGCCACTTTAGACGCACACAGTAGGAAGCGTAGTCCGCGCAGCGGAAGATGAGAAAGCAGGTATTTTTTAAAGATTACGGAGCGTTGCTTGTTTTCCCCATTAGTCACTCTGCACTCTTGCTCGGCCATGGAAGCTACTATATTCGGCTCTCAACTCCGATTCTTGCCCGCAAATTACTTCAACACTCGAGGCAAATCTTCATCTTCCTATTCTTCTTTACTTTTTCTTGCTTGAAATTCTTTATAACTTCTTTTGTTTGCTGATAGATGTTATCTTATCAGTAATATATAGGAATAATTTTCTTGAAAAAAGTTTTTGAGGTTACCCTCTGGTTTTCTTTTTCTTTCGGACACCATATCTTGTTCTAGTTATGGTTTTATCTTACAGGGCCAAGAAGTTGAAATTGGTTGAAGGGTATTAGTAGGGTTTATGTTTGTCCCTATCCTGCTACGGGTTAGCTTGTTCTATTTCACTAAGTTAACTAAAATACGACGTCAAAATATACTTATTAATTGTTCTTTCTATCAGTCTTTCTGCGATTGATCTTTGGAAAACTCTGGTGTTGTGACGTTTTATTCTTGGAACTTTAATTGCTTAATGTTTGTTCTCTGTATCTCATGGTTTGTTTTTAGCAAGTTGGAAGAGTTTGAGAATTTGTTCGTGAGAAATTTACTCGGTAATGAGTTGAAGTTCTAATTTTTTTGTTTTTATTCAATGTGCATCAAGAATTAAATTGAGCTCTGGTTTATGATTAATTTTGTGAACAAAAAACAAGGGAAAACTATAGGGATCCTCGACAATCTGTTATTTATGTATATTTGCATGTTTTGATCCATCTTTCATATGCAGGCAAGGATTTTATGCATGGTGGGGAGTTTGGTCATCAATCACCTGCTAGATTATTTTCACTCAAGACAAATTGTTCAAGACTTGGTAGAAAGCCCCTTTTGTTGTTAGACAGGCAAAGTAGCAGACTTTCTTTTAACATTACTGGTAGGCTGAGAGGGAGATGTTTTGAAGCTAAAGCTGCATCTGCAGATTCTTTGACTTATGAACAGTTTCTGCCAAAACATAATGATGGGGAGGATGTTGTCATGTCAGATGAGAGTGATGGCCATGAACCCTTGCAACCAAGGCCTAAAGCATTTAGAAATAGATTTTTGAACTTTGCTCGTCTGGGTTCAGTACTGAATAATATTGCTGAATCGTTTTTTAAGAGCGAGATACGAAGAAGGTTATTTGTCACTGCTGTTCTTATTGTGCTGAGTCGTGTTGGATACTTCATCCCTCTGCCTGGGTTTGATCGGAGGTTGATTCCAGAGGACTATCTTAGTTTTGTTTCAGGGTCTGTTGGTAAGGCATGGTTTTTGTTATCACATGTGCATGATTTCTTTGTATTATTATCAAGCTATAATGAGGTTCTAACATCAATAATAATTATTCTTTACTTTTTTTTTTTTTTTTTTTTTGCAGATGAACTTGGTGATATGACTCCGGAACTTAAGCTTTCCCTTTTCCAATTGGGTATTAGTCCCCAAATTGCAGCATCAATTCTTATGCAGGTAAATTGGGTTCGGTTGAAGATGATTACTTTGATTATTATATCAACAGTGCTTAGACATGCTGCCACTCATTGCGCTCAATTTGTCACTTTGGATTGAAGAGCTTTGCATTTACATTGAAATTGACTAACTACCTCTTGCAGTTGGTGGATTTTGTATGAGAGTGGATTTACACAGCTGCTACCCGGATTCTTGCTTAGTTACAATGATTCATTCAAAGAAGCATGATATATCATCATTTTTTTTCCTGCATAGTTGTACATTTTTTGGCATCTGTGCTTCCAGTACCTGTGATACTGATGAAGCATACACGTTTTTATACTGTTTGGTTCTTTTATTCTTCCTTGATTAGAAATAGAACACCGACGCCAAACTTTTAATTGAATGTGGTTTATGCATGTTACCGAGCTGCTTCTTTCTCTTGTTATGGATTCTCCATGAGATTAAATCTAATTGGTTTTTTCCTGTTCAGGTTCTTTGTCATGTAGTTCCATCTCTGGTGAAGTTGCGAAAAGAAGGCTTGGATGGTTATGAGAAGATTAAGGGTTATATGTGTGTCTGATTATTTATTTCAAGCAGTGAGAATGAGTTCTTTAAAAGAAATTTATTCTTTCTCAGCTTCACTTATTCCGTTCATCATGTAAGGAATAAAACGAGCTTCATATATTTCAGATGGTGGATTTCACTTGGCTTTGCAATAGTGGAGGCTCTAATCCTTTCGTGTTATTCACTTCCATATTCCATTTATGCTGCCAGTTACAGGTGATTTCAATTAAAAAATCTTTAAGACCATGAATTTCTGAAACAGATTTTGATGTTAATGAGGCTGGTAAATCGGAATTTCTTGATAATCAGTTTTTCCCCCTTTATTTTTTCTACATCTGATGTTCGGCAACAGATTGGTTCAAATATATGGTTTTTTTCTTTTCCTGGTCCGGTTACATTTCTTACAGTAGGGAAAATACCATTGATTAAATTTGCCAACTTCTCCTTTCTGTCTTTCAACCAAATCAAGATGAGGTAATTAATATGCATACCCACATTCCATGTATTTGTTTTGAAAGCTATGATCTGCAGAAGCTGCAAGGAAACCTGTGTTGAAGAGTTTGAACTATTTCCTGGTTCTTTTTCTTTCATTTTGTGATTTTTTTTTTTGGGTTGCATTGGGAGATTTGTGACTGGGAATGAGCTTAATGTCGATGGTTGGCTGTTCTTGGACTGTCAGGCAAATATATAATTTGCTCTCATCCTAGTTTGTTTGTGTTCCTTACCTTGAACTTCTCTCCATTGAGTTGCACCTTTTTAATATTTGTGAAATAGTTTGGAGTTAACAATTTCTTATGAAGAATTCTGTCTTGGCTATTGTGCATACTCTTTAGCAGGGTGAAGCATGTTATGTTGACATCTTTGCTGTTGGTGTGTGGTGCAATGACTATGACATGGATTTGTGACAAAATATCAGAGGCTGGATTTGGTATTACCTCGATTTCTGATTTATTTATTTTTCTATAATTTTATTATTGCTGTTGTTTCTGCAAAACGGTGGGGAGTTTGATAGCATTTTCCCCCCCTGGTCGAATACTACAGTTACTTTATTTTCCTACTGCCCTAGAGCATGTTAGGCTTAGGTTTTTGCTGGAAAAGTTCAAGTAGATAGCTGTCAAAGATTATATCATCAGGACAATAGTGGAGTACATGTAATTCTTATACTAGTTTTTATGTGTTCTTGACCTTTCTGAATCTTTTTGCAGGTCAAGGGTCATCTTTGATTATTTGTGTGGGGATTTTGACCGGCTACACAGATACATTATATAAAATGCTGACTCAACTGTCAGGTGGGTCACAGATTTATGGATTTTGAAAATCTTTTCTAACTATGTGATCATTTTATTGCACCAATATTCCTTGACTTCAAAGTAAGCTATGGAATATGTAGTGTATGCTGTCATCTACAAATGGCTTATCTAATAACATCAGAGTATTTGTCAAATCTCTAAACTGATGATCAATTCCGATTAAGAAAAAGAGAATGAAAGAAACAAAACCAATGTTTTCATTAGTTGAATGTTGCTGATTCCTTTTATTGTTTGTTTGTAATTTATAAACATTTTAATTGAGGGTGCTTAACTGACATATTTGAATTGTGGAAAATTGCATGTACAGCATAGCGGAAAAATTGGATGCTTGCATTTTTGTGTAGTTTTGAGTATTTTCTTTAAAAGCCAAGGGATATTGCTTTATATTTAAGCTTCTAATTTAGTTTGGACTCCTATCTTTTTGCAGGAACTTCTGCAAGCTGGTGGCCATACGTACTCGCTGTTTTTGGTGTTTTCACTATGGTAACTATGTGGGCGGTTGTTGTGACCGAGGGTTGCCGCAAAATCAAGCTGCAGTATTATGGTTTTAAACTTGCTTCTGCTGCAAGGTTACACATCTTGACCTTTATGAAAATTATGGACTTTCCTTAAAAATGGTATTCTTTTTGTATTGTCATCATACAATATCACATGTAAAATCCCCACCCCATCCCTACCCCACCCCACAGGCTTGTAGACAAGCACATCGGTGCAGATGCTGCTCTTCGAATGAGGAATTGGATTTATACAGTTAATTGAGATACTGGAGCTTGGAATTCTACTTGGTTTTCTAACTTTGTTGAGCTGTTCTTTCGAGGAAATATATCATAAACAGAGGGGGTGTTACAACAAAATCACATAGATGACAAATTCTCAATTCCTAGTTATCAAAATATCTAGTTTTATAGTCAGATCTGCTTCCAAAAAGCACTGACAAATTAGACTGCGTAGATTCTATTTTCTAAGTAGTCCAACTCTGGCAAAGTTGGACTGGCGGAAAAATTTAAATGAATACGTTCATTTACCAAAAGGTGTTGCCCTAACTTAATCACAAGTCAACTAAACAATTTTGTACGAGGAATAGGGGAATAGAAATGACAGTAAATAATGAATCATTCAAAAAAGAACCGACTGTTTTTGTGAACAATCACCAGAATCCAGTTAAAACACAATCATGAATATCCAGCTGTCAAGAGACTAAAAAATCGGAAAACACAAACTGTTGCACAACCACCTCTGCATATCCACATTATGCTTGCCTGCATTATGCAGCAAGTGCACATGCAAAAACACCAGTACAGGCATCTCTGTGAAAGAGCAAAACTCTTTTGATGTCATGTTTTAATATGAAACCTTTATTTATACCTAATCTAGCTTATGGTAAGATTATAATTACACCTGATTGATTATTGAAGCCTTATTTTGGACAGAGAAGATTCTCAAATTACTGAGGTGGAGCCTTATATCCCATTCAACATAAATCCTTCTGGGATGCAGCCTGTTCTCACTACTTCTTATCTATTGGCATTTCCGAGCATTCTAGCAAGGTTATTTCATCTGCAACTCAGTTTTAGCATTTTCACTTGTTTTTCCCTACCATTTGTCTTTGGTGCTATAAATTATTTTTTAACCTAAAAAGTTTTTCAGAGCCTCTCAATGGTATAGCTGGAGCGATGCCTCTTTTCCTATTTCTTACCTCTGTTTATAGTTATTGCTTGGCTAGCAAAAGTAGCAGGCCTTATAGTAATTTTTCTTATACTTTGGAGAGGTGTTGCCAGATAAAATTCCGGTCCTATTTCTGCTTCTTGTGATCTAAGTATAGACTAACTACTCCTGCATCTATTTGAAACTGCTGAAGTCAATTGTCATTAATTTTTAGTGGGAAGTATTTTGCAAGGAATTAAATACTTGTCACTTTCTGATATAGTGTCTTCCTGACAGCCTTCTTGGTTCTCGTTTTTGGGAACATGTGAGGAATATCCTGAATCCTGAAACTTCTCTTGGTGCTGAGCCATGGGTCTACTACGCAATTTATGCATTCTTTGTGTTCCTCTTTAATATATTTGACATTGTAAGTTTTCTACTGACTTACCAGATGCAAATCAGTTTGTAAGGTTTTGTCTATTTGGTTTGGTTTTTGGTAGGAATTGTCTAAGATTATTATTTGATATCGATTTTTTTATCATTCCTTCATTATTTGTTGACATGGAATTTATTGTGTAAATCTATTTGTGTTTTCTTCTTTTTTATTCTATGCACAAACCAAGTTGATCTTTTGATAACAGAAGACTGGAGCAAGGATTGCTACTTGGATTCTTTAGTGGCATTTTGATCTTGAAGAAAATATTTGTAAAATTGAATATACTTTTGTCCTTCAATTATCTTTCCACCATTATGTAATAAAAGGTATAGCTTACAATGTATTTTTGCTATGTCATAAAATTCGAAAGGGATAGGTTTTCTACTTCCATATTGACTTGGGAGTGCCAAAGGCATCCATTGTGAAGGCGATTCTGTTTTGATTTGGATTTTGGATGTATGATATATTTGATGATTGTGAGAGACTCAGATTCCATTCTCAGTGTTGTGATGGGAACACTTTCTTGTAGGCTAACATGCCCAAGGAAATAGCTGATTATTTGAACAAGATGGGGGCCAGAATTCCAAATATAAAGCCGGGAAAGGCCACCATTGAATATCTAACAAAAGTCCAAGCTTCAACGCGTTTTTGGGGTATGCATGTCCAATTGTTTCCTTCAATTCATGTGGTGCTATTACTAGTTCAGCAACACCATTATGCCATCCCTTCTGCTCCTTGGATCTCACCATGTAACATACTTAACGTTGTGCAGGTGGTCTGTTGTTGAGTATTTTAGCCACTACATCTACAATACTTGATCATTATTTACGTTGCATCAATGAAGGATTTGCAATAGGTTTCACATCAGTTTTGATAATTGTAAGTTTATTTCTCACAGACCACCTTCAGATTATTTTTCCTCCAACCTTCTAGTTATCCGGCATTTTGGCTGCTATGATGTTTGCCAAGTTTCTATACCTTGGGTTCTCTTTGGATATTATCCTTGATATCAGTATGGGTCCTGTAATTTGTCGTGGCACGAACCATGGATAATTGAGATGTCAAGAGCATGCTGCGTCTCCTTAGCTGGACGTGCGTTCATGTGGCTGAATGGTCTTTTGGACTGGGAATGTGCTCTACTTGTTTGGGCATAATTGCTTTTGCTTGTTAAAGGGCTCTAGGATTTTGGTTTTCCCTCATGTGAAATGGATAGCTTATCAGTTGATGATTAACAGTCCTAGAAAAATGTTCATACAGCAAGGTTTCTTTTTCTGGTCACTAAAGTTGCTATCATTGAATTTCCTACCAACTCATTGCTTTTGAATTGTGTGTAGGTGGGTTCAATAATTGAACTCAGACGATCTTATCAAGCATATAATGTGATGCCAAGTCTAAGCAAAGCGTTAAGACGATATGGGGTTTAACACTTCACTGGTTGGCTAAAACTCTGAGGTAAACACTTGGCACGTCATATTTTTCAGGGGTGGTGGGATGCATGCTATTTATCTGCGAAAGATCTTTATTCATAGTTTACAGGAACTTTGAAGCAAATTGGGCTTTGTTGTGACATCGTTTATGGGACAGAACGGACTATTTGAAACTCAGTTCATTAACTGTGGGAAGTGTTCGAGGCGTAGTGCCACAACTATGAAGATAATTTCTCGCTTTCCAGTTCATTGAATCTACGCTAGTCTCCAGAACCAGCATTGTGAAGCAGATTGGTCATCCTCTGGGCAGGCTGTTTTTGAAGTAGCTGATTGTTGTCTTGGCATGGAGGATGCTGTAAAATGGAATATTGGAGATGGGGGAACCTACTTATTATGTATGGATAGTGAATGTATGTTTTATCCAAATGGTAAAGACAGAGAGAAACAGCATTTTCTCTGTAGAGAAAATAATGGTTTTAATGATACATGTAAAATTACTTACAATTTC
This sequence comes from Mitragyna speciosa, assembly GCA_024721245.1. Taxonomy (NCBI): domain Eukaryota; kingdom Viridiplantae; phylum Streptophyta; class Magnoliopsida; order Gentianales; family Rubiaceae; genus Mitragyna; species Mitragyna speciosa. The sequence continues at coordinate 101,889 of JAMWEH010001349.1, read as the reverse complement.
TTGAAGAGGACATCAAGAAAAGTTTATTGAAGTTGTTGCTTACATTGTAAGTAGAAGCAAATAAACCAAATTGTAGAATAAACAGTCAAAAAAAGAAAAAAAAAAGAAAAAGGAAAAATTAAAATGGAGAACAAAATGACGTTAAAGAAATAAAAAATTTGAAAGACCATGGTTTTACTTGAACCGGTACTCAAGGACAGACGACTCTCTTAACAGTACAAGTAAGTCAAGACCCATCAGAACCCGCCTCCTCAATAATTTAAATTTAGGAACTAAAACGCTGCTGCATTTCGACTCCATGGAAGGAATGGGAGAATTAGCGACGGCGGAGGAATGTCTCGGAAGATTGGAGATGGAGTTGATGACCATCGATACAGCCTCGGATTCCCTTGACAGCTCCGTAATTTTCCACATCGTCATCGACATCCTAGGCTTCGTCCTTTACATGCACCACCAAATACCTTCGTATGTCTCTTTTTCTCCTAGTATTTCTATAATTCACAAACCCTACCCTAGTTTTGCTATTTTATTACTGTACTTTTTTTTTCCTTCTCTCAGCGTACTACAGGATATTAGCCTTGAATTTGATGAATTGCAGAACGAGCACAAGAATTTGGTAAGTTATATATATATATATATATATATATATATATATATATATATATATATATATATATATAAATCCCGCTGCTTTATATATAATCACCATCGACTTTGCTAAAATCTTGGAGATTTTGATTTGCATCTAGGAGATGGTTGTTTCCCAAGCTGAAATGAAGGCATCTTTAAGGAGGAAGCACGTTTCGAGGAAGAGAGAGGTGAAGCAGGGGATAAAAAGACTGGAAAAGCTAATGAACACAATTGCTAATTTCAGAACTGCTCTTCAGCTCTTGATTACCGAGATGCCACAAGTTGAGCGTCTTATTCTGGTTCTTGGACCTAGTCCCTTGAGGCCTCTGCATCTTTATGAAATCTGCTTTTCCCATGGAAGAATTATTTCCACAGACTTTTCCAGAACTAAAGTCGTTGATGCAGTTTCCAGAAAGGTTTCCCCGTTACTCTGGCCTCCTCTCTTTTAGGAAATTAAATTAATGCGTTCTATTTGCCACTTTGGCATAGAATTCAGTTCTTATTGACTTTTTTACTGTTCGATTTTTGGAGAAGGCCATTCGGACATTGATCTCAAGGGGTGCTGGATCAAATAGAGATTCATATGCAGGTACTTAAAGGAGCTTCTTGGCTGCAATGTCTTTTCAAGAATTGAATTGCTGCTATTATATCATTTGTTTTGATTGATTTTAGGACCATCAAAGCTGTTTTTATTGGCTAAGGTTCCCTCTTCATTAAATTTGCCCCACCATTTTCTTCCCAAGCGTGACTTCAGATACAATAAGAAGGTTAGTAAACAAAGTGATATTTACCTGTTAGCTTGCTTAGACGTTAAATAGCTTTGCCATGCCATGATCTACTCTTTTTGACAATCTTTGCTTGGTTTGGTATAGATACAGTCAAGTCAAAGAGTTGTCTTTTTTAGTTAATGGAAAATTTTCTCAAGTTTTCTGAAGTTACACGATCTTTATTCAAGTGTTTCTGTTACAAGATCGCCGTTCCATTGTTTCTCCTACAAACATTGCCCTTGACGAGATATAGAAGACTGGCTGTTGTGATTTAAATGCATAGGCAACCTGTAAAAGTTACCTCATGTTATCATTGATAAGAGATGCAAGTGTAATTTCAAGTTCATCAATTGGATGCATCTCTGATAATGATAGAGCTTTGGAGATGTGAGTTTTAAAATGGTTTACTTTTCTTAATACTTCTCTACACGGAAATTTCATGATTGTACTTTTTCCTTCGCTGCTATTTGCTTTACAGAGAGACATATTATATGAAACTTGTATGTATTTGTGCAGATAGTGCCATTCAAGTTGCTATTTAAGAGCAGAAGTGAACATGTAGAATTGAAGGCTCAGTGTGCTGATCCTCAATCTGCTAGCTCTATGTTGACAGATTCTGTATCAGACATAAACATCTGGTACGCGTATAGTATGCCTATGTTTTGTGAGTTCTTAAGCTTATACTAGATGATATCCCCATTCTTGTACGCCTAATTATAAAACTTACGACTAATTGATACAGCGCTCATGATCAGTTCTCTTCTTTGTTTTCAGCTATCTATCTTGTATTTACTGTTGCTTTCATCCACTATCTTTCTCGGTCAATTTGTACTATAATTTCGTAGTATCTTTTACTCGGACTACCGCGAGTACTCTTGGTAATAATTTTTATCAATATTTAGAGTAGAATTCGTCGTGGTTAATTGGAGAGACAGGCAATTATAAAAATATTTCGAGTAGAACGCATCGTGGTAAATTGGAGACAACCGCAATTATTTAAAAAAATTATCTTTTTAGTGATCATCAAAGAAATTCATTTTGATTGTTGCTAAAAAATCTAATATGTATTGACTTTAGGTTTTTGTGGTTAATTCTGTATATTATGCTGCTTATGTATATGTGGAGAGTAATTTTTTTAAAAAATGTTTCAGGTTTCAGTGTCGGCACATAGTCAAGGGGTTAGCTTCCAAAGCATTATCAACTGAAGAATAATTTTTTGCATTTGAGCTTCGCATGCACAGACGCGTCAAGACATTGCCTGGTCTTTGACTGCAGCAGTTAAATCCCAGATCTTTTTCTCCTAACTTTGGAAGCAAATCGTTACAGTTCTTGTATCTTGCTTGTTACAGCATAAAACGTGGATTGATTTGTTATTTAAACCAGTTGCTGGAAGAAGCATCAAAGCTTTACATGCCACACGTACCCAAGCAATATTAGATATTTGGTCGGTGTAGTTTTGTTTGCTCATCGTTGTTCTGTCAGCCGTAAGTTTTTAGTTTAGACTTTAGTCTCATGAATCTATTCACACCATAATTTGTTTAGGCCTCTAAGTCTGATAATATTAGTGTTATTGTAGTGTTGGGAGCTGGAGGAGCAATTTGACAAGTACAACATCTACTAGTGCATCCGTATTAAGAGGATTTAACTAGTGGATTTATATTCGAAAATTTTAACTAGCGGATCCATACCTATTTAACAACATATGTCACTTTGGTCGAAACTCGTCAACTAATGTAGCATATAGGGATTTTTTGTGTTTTTTTTTTTTTGGTGTTTTTTTTTGGGTTTTGGCCCGCCCCGGGGGGGGGGGGGGGGCGCAAGGGAGAATGAGAGATAGAGATCATGTACTGAATTAAATTATTACATATAAATTTTTATAGCTCACTTTGAAGATACAAGTAATTTTAAAATACAACACATGTGAATGAGAATGAGAGATAGAGATCATGTACTGAATTAAATTGTTACATATAAATTTTTGTAGCTCACTTTGAAGATACAAATAATTCTAAAATACAAAACATGTGAATATCTTTAAAAATAATGTATGCTCGATTTTTTTTTTATTAAATCTATGCTATTACATTAGGGAGGGGATTTGAATTTTTGACTTTTGAAATAAAATCGTAGAGTTCTAATCGTTTGGCTCTTCATTCGTTCTCGTGTGCTTGAATTCTTTGCACATTCTTATTATATGATATTGTGTTGAAATTTAGATTTTAAAAATTTAAAAAGAAATTAGTTGGATAATGGTTAAGGAAAGAAGTTACATACCTAATAAGGATATTTTAGAGAACATCTAAGTGGTTATATATATATTGGCTTCAAAAAAAAAAAAAAAAGATTTTCATATTTTTATTTACACAAGACATTACACACAAGAAAAAATCAAAATTGGGCCGATGGACCATCAGTACAGCCCAGAACCATCGGGGCGCACCCAAGTTAGCCACCGCCACCGAAACAAATATATAGTAGCACTTGTCAAACCATTCTTCTATTGTCATCGATCCAGTTACATTTAGGTCTAAGCCTGAGACTATTCAGCCCATTATATATAGGCCTCACCAGCGATCTCACAAGGCAGATCCGGTTCCCATCCACTGCCCAGGCCACAGCCTACCTGGATATTTTGTACGTCACCGTTTGACAAGGAAGAAGAATCTTGAAGAATAAAGCATCAAGGTCCCGTCTGTGTAACCGGTGAGTTTGACGGTGCTCAGTCGGAGCACAGAGAGTGAGCGAGTGAAAAGATCTTGATTGTTGTTGTAAAGATGAAGTTCCAGATAGAAGACGTGACGGTGTATTTCCCCTACGATAACATATACCCCGAGCAATATTCTTACATGGTGGAACTGAAGCGTGCCCTAGACGCCAAGGGTCACTGCCTTCTTGAAATGCCCACCGGCACCGGCAAGACCATTGCCCTACTCTCCCTCATCACCAGCTACGCTCTTTCCAAGCCTTCCAATCCCATCAAGTTCATCTACTGCACCCGCACCGTTCACGAGATGGAGAAAACTCTGGCCGAACTTAAATTACTCCATAATTATCAGCTAAAGCACCTGGGTCCCGCCGCCAAGATCCTCGCTCTTGGTTTATCTTCCAGAAAGAACCTGTGTATTAATCCCACCGTGGTTTCGGCGGAGAATAGAGATTCCGTTGATGCCGCCTGTAGAAAACTCACTGCCAGTTGGGTCCGCCAGCTCGCTGCCGAGAATCCTAACGTCCCAAAGTGTTCCTTCTTTGAGAACTACGACAAGTGTTCCTCCGAAGCCCTTTTGCCGCCTGGCGTTTATACCTTGCAGGTTCTTTTGTTTTCTAGTAATTTTAAATTTATTTATTTGATGCGTTAAAACAAGTCTCAAAAATACTTGCCTTGCATCCAATTGGGACTTCTATTAAGCTTTTCTTTTTCCTTTTACCCATTTCAAGTAATGCTATGTGGACATGGATCTTAATTGCTGTCATCTTACTCGATCATTTATGCAGGATCTTAGAGCCTTTGGGAGGGAGAAAGGGTGGTGCCCCTACTTTTTAGCCCGACATATGGTGCAGCTTGCAAATGTGGTGGTTTACAGCTATCAATATCTGCTTGATCCTAAGGTTGCAGGTATTATATCCAAGGAGATGCAAAGAGAATCTGTTGTGGTGTTTGACGAGGCCCACAACATTGATAATGTATGTATTGAGGCTTTGAGTGTCAGCGTGAGGAGGCAGACTCTGGAAGGAGCTACTAGGAATATTAATAGGATGGCTCAGGAGATAGACAGGTACGCACAAGTTGATTTTTAAGTCTCTGTTGGATTCCATATTTCACCCATGTCTCGTCCTCTGTATACACAAAATGTCTTATAGATGTTCAGCACCTTAGAAGGTATTAGGCACTTTGCACTATCTACCTTTGGTCACCCCTCATGAACTCATCGTTGGTCATCCTCACATGACATTGTCAAGGATTTTGTCCTTCTCTGGTATATTAGTCCCTTTATCCTGCTAAACTCATTTGTCTAGTTTGACAATCTCCCTTTCTTTATTTTATTTTGGCATGGTAGGAAGGTTTAAGGCCACTGATGCTGGTCGACTTCGTGCAGAATACAACCGACTTGTCGAGGGTTTGGCACTAAGGGGGGATCTACCTTGTAAGTTAATATAACTCATAGAGTCATTATCACATAGAATCCAACTTTTGGCGGTGACTCCACTTAGATTATGCTCTTCTTTGCTTGCAGCTTCAGATGCCTGGCTTGCAAACCCTGCCCTGCCTGATGATATTTTGAAGGAAGCAGTACCTGGAAATATAAGGCGGGCAGAGCATTTCTTGTCTGTTCTTCGCAGATTAGTACAGTATATTAAAGGACGATTACAAACTGAGAACGTTGAAAAGGAGGGGCCGGTGGCGTTTGTTGCCTCTGTTAATGCTCAAGCTGGAATTGACCAGAAAATGTTAAGGTTTTGTTATGACAGGCTTCATTCGTTAATGTTAACTCTGGAGATCACTGACACAGATGAATTCTTACACATCCAAACTATTTGCGACTTTGCAACCCTCGTGGGAACATATACTCGGGGATTCTCAATTATAATTGAACCTTTTGATGAGAGAATGCCACATATACCTGACCCTGTCCTACAGGTCTGCTTATGTCATGCTACCCTGTTCTCCCCTCTCACTCCTTCCCCTCCTCTTCCCCCCGCATTCTTTCCCTGTTTCAGAAAACAAAATTGAATTGCATTTTGTGAATACCCAATGAGTACCGTGTATGAAGCAGTCAGATTATTTCTGCATTTATTGCTATGCTTCCTTTTTCTGAAGCTGTAAGATTGTTTTAAAAAATACTATATTTAGCCACAACACGATTTCTTGTTGCTTCATTCCCTGCATGTACTAGGAAATATGTAACTTTAAATGACTTCTTTTTTCTGTCTTTTTGTCTTATCATGGACATATTTAAAAATAGTATTTATATTTCAGCTATGCTGTCATGATGCCTCTCTCGCCATAAAGCCTGTATTTGAGCGATTTCAATCAGTTGTTATAACTTCTGGAACTCTCAGCCCAATTGATCTTTACCCTCGTCTCCTAAATTTCAACCCAGTGGTCAGTCGAAGTTTTACAATGTCCTTGACAAGGGATTGCATATGTCCAATGGTTCTTACTCGGGGAAGGTTTGTGGTTTAATCGCTGTCCTTCTCTATTCTTATACATATCATAACTGCTGTTTTTATTATATGATAAGGTTTGTAGATCGTTATGGTTGATGATGTATGGTTCCTTTCGCATGGCTTGTCATTCAGTGATCAGCTTCCTGTGAGCACAAAATATGACCTGAGAAGTGATCCTGGTGTGGAAAAGAATTATGGGAAGCTTTTGCTGGAGATGGTGTCTGTTGTTCCAGATGGAATTGTTTGTTTTTTCGTCAGCTACTCTTACATGGATGGGATAGTCAATAGTTGGCATGAAACCGGACTTCTGAAGGTAATTGTACACTGAGACTTTTCTCACATTTCAAAAAGAGCTTAGATTCTATATTTGCCGTGATCCACTTATTGCTGTTTTCTTTTCCATTTAGCTTCCAGTGCATGGTAAAAGCTTTATATCTTTGTTTTTTTTACTTTTCCCATTTGAAATTCAATTCAATATAAGCCATAGTTCGTGTGACGAATGGTTGCTGTTATTTGTCTGACATGCATGTTACAGGAAATAATGCAACATAAACTAGTCTTCATTGAGACTCAGGATGTTGTCGAAACGACATTGGCTCTGGACAACTATCGCAAGGCTTGTGATTGTGGAAGAGGTGCTGTCTTTTTCTCTGTTGCCAGGTAGGCAGTTATTGGAACATTCAGTCAGTCTCCTTGCATTGAATCAGAAAACAAGTTTTCCTCCGTTTGAATAATAGAATTGTTTTCTTAGACTTTTTATTTGAAATTCTTGCAAATATGGTCATCTTTTCAAGTGGAAAGTACTGTTAGTGAACATTTTTTCCCCTTTTTCCAGAAGAAGGCATTGAGAAAAATCTGTAGCCCTACTTCACATTCTATTCCAAGTCCTCGTCTTGTAACTGAAGAAGGCTTTTGACTATGATCTCTCTCTCTCTCTCACTCACACACACACACACACAACCAACCCCCCCCCCCCCCCCCCCCCCCCCAAAACGAAAAAAAAGAAGAAGAAGAAGAAGAAGTTGCTTAATTATATTGGAGATGTTCTCCATTGCACTTATCTGCATGATTTGAGCTGTAAATGTTATGATGGCTGAAAAGTCTAAAATTTCATGCATTTGTTTTTTGGGTGAATGTTTTCTTTTCTTTGGTAGGAAGTATGGAAGAAATTGCTAAACTTTATATAGAGATTATAATCAATGATTCGTGCCTGTTTTAGGGGTAAAGTAGCAGAAGGAATAGACTTTGATAGGCATTACGGTAGACTTGTTATCATGTTCGGTGTGCCTTTCCAGTACACGTTAAGCAGGTATGTAATACATACTGCAGCTCTTTACCGGTGCAGCATGGAATTTGTTCATCATTTTGTTCTCTCTTTTTACGTATTGACCTTTTTCGTTGGTACAAAATTATCTTGCCTCTGGCTATCAAACACACTCACATACATTTACATTTAATTTTTTTTGAGGGTTTTTTTTTTTTTTGGGGGGGGGGGGGAGCACTTTTTGGAGTAGTGTCCTAATACATGCACTTAGGCTTTCAACCATTAAGCTCTTGCCTAGATTCCCTCTTGCTGTCAAATATTAGTCAAGCTTACGAGGCATGGCTCAGTTTGATTAAGTTCAATATTTTCTGTCTTTTTTCCTTGTTTTTCATATATTTTATTGGCTTTCTATCAATTAGAGTAAAATATCATGTCCGTCTATAAACTTTGAAATTTAAGCTAGAAAGAGGAAGAGCTTGGAGTGGAAACTTGTGGTCTTTGAAGAAATAAAGATATTCTAATAGATATCCCATGCTATTGATCTTGAGCAAAGATGTTTTTTTCTGGGCTTCTAAGAGCCTAATGTTGGCTAATGGGTATTGAATGAAAGCTGGGAATTCAGGTAAGTTGTGCTTGAGTTTGGGTTGGTGGGTCATGGGCAGAAACTACATGATTTCACAGGTCCCCCAAAAAAAAAAAAAAAAAAAAAGGAAAGAAGGAAAAAGGAAGCCTGACCTGGCATTACAGCTAAAGATTTCTGGACCTTAGAGAGCCTAATGTTGGTTAATATTACTGCTCAAAAGTTACTTTTCTATTGCCTGAGTAGGTCACAACTTCAATAATATTCTTAATAGAAATTTATTTACAAACATTTTTTCAAACCTTGGATGTGGCTAAACATCAACATTGTAACTTGCAGAATATTGCTTGCAAGGCTGGAGTATTTAAGGGACACTTTCCAGATAAAAGAGGGCGATTTTTTGACTTTTGATGCTTTGGTACGTTGTTTTATTGTTCTTGAATAAGTTATGAAAAGTTGCATTTTTTTTGGGGGGGGTTAACTCTTTTTGTATGTGTGTCCAGAGACAAGCTGCTCAATGTGTTGGACGAGTTATCCGTTCGAAGGCTGATTATGGAATGATGATTTTTGCTGACAAGAGGTTTGTAATTGTCGGGGTTTTTACATAATGAACATGGACTGGTGGCACAATACGTACCAATCTTAAACTATGCTTCTTGATTATGCATAAGCTTCTAAACTATAATCAAGGACATGCCAGGTGCCATATTATTATAATTGGAAGATATATTTAAAAGATCTTTTATTCCTTCTGGCTCTCTTATCTTGTCTTTGAGGTCAAAGTTATACTTTTGTTTTTTCTTTGACCTTATCTTTTGGGGAAAGATTAGTTATACTTCTGTTTTTTCTTTGACCTTATCTTTTGGGGGAAGATTAGTGTCTTTCCCAGTTCCTCTGTGTTTAGGCAGTTCTGATTATAATACCTCTGAAGACGTATGGACCTCAAACCAGTGTTCTAAATAATTAGTTCCCGTTCCTAATTTAGAAATTTTTTTTAGAAATGATACTGTAATGATGTTTTTAAGTGTGAAACAAGGTGGTAGATGTGAACAGTTAGTAGGTTGCCTCTATTGATTGTAGTCATTGATGATAATTGCTGATAACATGTTTTTAGATAAAAAATTGGTTATTATTTTCTTTTTAAAACAAAACTATATTTTTGTGTGTCCTATTCAGGTACAGCCGTCATGATAAGCGATCTAAGTTACCTGGTTGGATTTTGTCTCATTTACGTGATGCACATCTGAACTTGAGTACTGACATGGCTGTGCATATAGCAAGGGAGGTATGGATCTACCGTTACACTATTTTTCCTGTACTTATCTACAAGTGTCCCAGCGAGGAGGATAAATCTAATTTTCACATGGAAAGATGACAATTAAGTGTTTAACTGGGGAATCAGACTTAGCCCGGTTGGCAATGGATCTTAATTTCTAGTCTTTAGAACAGAGGTTTAATTCACCATTTCCTATATTCCCCACTCCCAAAAAAAAAAAATTTGAAAATAAACAAACACCAAAATAGAAATGGAGAATACTGAACGATTTATAAGCCTAGGGTCTTATTCAATCTTTGGTGATTGATTGAGGGTTGGAACACGATGTGGCTTATTACATATTGTGGGGCACTATTATTAGTGGACAACTTTATTTATATATTTTTCCTCAGGTGGTGATGATGAACCACTCCACCCATCAATGTTAATCTTGCCTATTGAATGCAGTTTTTACCTTCTTATCTATTTATTAATTATTTTTTTCTTGGTAGTGATAGACCGCTTTCACCTATTATATGCTAATCTTGCCTTTTGGATGCAGTTTTTAAGGAAGATGGCTCAGCCGTATGATAGGACTGGTGTGATGGGCAAGAAAACCCTTCTCTCGGAGTCGGACTTGGAGAAGATGGGCAATGGCAATCTTGGGGAAATGTTGTTCTAAAAGTTTACGGTAATCCAGATGATTGAGTGCCAGGTGCATAAGTTTCGTTGGAAGAAATTTTGATTTTAATATTGTTGTTATCATTGTAAGTGAGAATGAAAGTTTGGAAATGAGAAAACATGAGAATTTTGCTTATTTCAGTTCCTTTTCTGTTGACCGATGAGAAGTACGATTGAGTCTGGTACCTTGAAGATAGTTAAAGGAGCAATACTGGAGTTTTGAATTAGAGTTATGGGGAATTTAGTATTAAATATTCCATTCATCACAAAAATATTGGTTTTTGCCCTCTTTTAAAGGCGATTGCAGGTCCTTCATCTTACTGCTCCTGAGTTATAGTATTCCGTGTGTAAATTAATCGTGAGACTGTTTGATTTTTTTTTGACTAAAAAGACGATTAAAATATGTGAATATAAACAAAAGAGTGGTTAGTTACTCGTAATTTGTCATCGGTTATTTGTCAATGGACATTAAATATCTTGTTAAATTGCGGTGCGCTGCGCTTTTTCGTCTGCTTGATCTGATAATTTGATTATTCTCCTCTAACGGTAACAAATACTTTATACAACGATGTTGACTGTAACCAAATGATCGCTTGTTCGTTAGCTTTCTCAAATTAAAAAAAAAAAAAAAAAAAAAAAGAGGAAAAGAAAATCTGTCTTTTATGCATCTCTAATGCGAATGCTGTGGGATTATTTCGTGAATTGCCCTCTTGACTTCCATTATTGTTGGCCTTTTGCCATTCACGGCCTCTTTCACCTGCAAAAAGAAAGTTAAAATGAAAATTTTAGCTTGAAATTACATTAAAACCGACTGTGAGTCGTGTGTTAACAGCCTATTAGAAATTGCAACTAAATTGTGACATGTGGTACTATGAAAGTACAGATGATACACGTACTAACGTGCACAATGAATGCTAGAAAAAGTTCAGTTGGTTTGATTCTTGCTAAAAAAAAGTAATAAATGTTTACCTTAGCCCTTAACTCGGCAACAAAGGTCCCATCGTTAAGAGAGGATTGAACGGCCGTTATCTCAATCCTAAACTCCCTAAGCATATGCATGACATCCAATAACAACCCTTCCCGGTGCGGACACTGTAGCTCCACCAATGCATCATTCTCTATTATGGAAACCTCCACCTGGAACTGGAACCCTCCCTCCCCCACTTCCCCTTGCGGCGGAGACTCCACAGCCATGGGCTTTCGTCCACCATTACCCTCCACTATCCTTATTTTCCTCTTATCTAATCCTTGTTCTGCCCTTACCGCCATGTTCATAACTTCACGACCACTTCTTTGCTCTTTGACGCTAGCCATCCTTGGGTCCCCATCTATTAATTTGGAACATTGATCGGCATCCATCTGGCGTGTACGCGTCTCAAGTTCTTGAATCTTCTTCCGCAATTGCTTCACGTACTCTATTGTATCGCCAAGAATTGATGCCTTATCCATTTTGGTGACGAAGGGTACGAGAGACCTCAATATAATGAAACGTTCGTTAAGCTTCTCCCTCCGACGTCGTTCTGCCAGAACGTGGTTTGCGCTCAGCTCTTCTTGAGGTGTGCCTTTGCGCAAGCGGGAGCCTATATCTGGGATGATTGCGTCTCGAGGTTGTGGAGAGATCTCCTCGCGGGATTTAGAATGGAGGAATGGAACTGTGAAGAGAATGTATTTAAGTGTCCATTGGGAGGAGCCTTCAAGGTGGTCGTGGTATTGGGTGGAGGCGGACGACCACTTGAAGAAGGCGGAGGGGATGGAGTGGGTGACATAGCCGGCCGTGTTCGAGGAGGTGTCGGAAAATCGGCTTGATTGGCGGTGAAGAATAGTGGACACTGTTTGAGAGTAGTGATTGTCCTCTTGTGCGAGTTCATCCAGTAGTGGTGGGAGTGTGACTCCTGTGTAATGACCATTTCAATTTTCAGGTAAAAAATATAATGAAATTTAGCAAGACTAATAAGAAACCAGTGATTAGAACCTTCAATGCAGATTTACCACGTGAAAGAACACAAACCTCGGGTCACATATCTCTAGTCTGCATGGTTATTCTACGTGCTAGATTGGGGTTTGCACATTTACGAAAGTTCCAATTAATTCCACTAACAACCTAATACCTACCACTATAACCAATTTACTATCACTCAACAGTCCCTTCAAGGCAAACTCTATCTAGCATTAAGATTTGGTCTCTGAATATTATGTACGTAAATTCGCAAAATAAACGACTTTGACTTGTACCTGAGGAACACTGTGGAGGTTCAAGACTATTGATCCCAGGGTCTTCTATCCGTGGCCATCTATGTACGGATTCTGATCTACACAAACCAGCGGCCCGGCTTTGCTGGATCTCCGGATTCCCTGTCTGAGCTGTGGGACGCACATGATAATCAGAATCCAAATTGTTTGAGCCATCATCTGGTGACCCCACCCTAATATCCTCAGACATGTCAAGCTGCATTAGCTCGCTGGGTTCGGCCATTTGATTTTGAGGCATGGTGTTATTAGGGTTTGCAAGTGCCCCAGACCCTGAGGTGCAGTTGACGTTGCTATCACGTACTATGTCGGAGTCGGCCTCGGCTTCGTCTTCCTCATCGTCGTCGTCCTCATCCTCCTCCTCCTCTTCATCTTCTTCTATTTGATGGGTATTCTCTTGGGCGTTTGCTCTGATAGATTGGAAACGTAGTCCTGAATTGGAAGTGGAGTGCTCGGATAAAGCTGGCTTTGGAGGGGAAGGCTGAGGCTGCTTTAGCTCAGCGAAAATGCTCTTGATATTTTGGACGAAACCTATGTCTTCTTGAACCTAAAATAAATGAAGATCAAAATTATTATTAATTGTCTGGGATTAATGTATTTAGTGTGCTTGCTGGATTTCTTTTGTGAAAACTATAGATTCCCTAAGATAATGGGTTTTATTTGATTTACCCTTTCTACTGTTCCGAATTCCACTACTCCATCCAGCAAAGGAATACACATCACTGTCTGTAAATTGTAGAGAGAACAGTTTGTGAAACAAAACCATATTTTTGCCATACAACTGTGAATTCAATCTATAAAATCGTTTAACGTTCAAAAAGATTTGTTTCAGATATGCGGCGAGTTACCTGTATCCGAGCGCTCTGATGGAATAGCAAAATGGTTCACAAAAGATGAGAATAAGGAATGGAATTAGTCAACATCCATGATCAGTTAAGCATATAATGGCTTGTTGCTGAAAAAATATTTAAACATCATGCTAAGGTTATCGTAAAAAAAGCAAGATGGAAATTAAATCCAGCAAAATCAGGTAACCTTGGCGAGAATGGCTCTTGTGAATATTTTGCTGTCAACCTCATTTGCACCAGTTAGCCATACATGTTGCCTCTTGGCATATGCCCTTCCTGGCAATCTATTAGGTCACAAGTGTGAAGTATAAATTAACTTCTTGTGCAATAACTAGCCAGCAAGCACATATGTATAATCTATCTCAGCAAAATTGATTTGTTTCATGGCTGTAAATAATAATCAGGTCTTAAACAGAAAGCAAAAAAGGAATATGTCTTTAAAGAAATACCACAAAGTAAAGCAGAAATGTTATTTAGGACTATATTACTACTCTATTTTTAGTGCTTTGCTCTATGAGGATGAAATATTCACATCACATACATTTCTTTCTCAAGCATACTATCTTTTAATTGTCTTCAATTTCTAACAGCAAATTCATTTATTATATGTTGAGTAAATTTCAATGTCAAAGGCACAGATTGTCGATAACCAAATTCAGAGAGCAGAATTAATTCATCAACGGAAATGAAGGAAGCCCTCAAAGGAGAAAAAGAACCAAAGCTAAAATTTTTGTAGAATTAAAATGAAGAATACAACTTTTTTTCCTCAAGTATCTCGAACTCTCTCACTAATAAATCCCCAGTTATTAATGGGCAACTTGGTTTCCCAAACTAATAGGATGAAAGTCGACCACTTCAGCATCAATTAGCTTTTCTGCATTTTAATCACTCAACCACCCCAACAGATCCTCATTAAGTGGAAGATGATACTCCAATTTTCCCACCTTTATGTGGTAAAAATTGGATCCTGAGTTCGCTCTATTAAACGACTCAGTACAGCCGGGAAAGACAACAATGAAACGGACAAAACAGTGAGTCAATATGGTTGTTATACACTTATCTGCCACTGTTAAAAAGTGTCAAAAGAAAGGATATCATCAAAATCCCAACTCATTTTTAAAGTTGCTTATTTTCCGCAAACAGTCACTGACTCCACCCCACTGTCAACTTACACAATCAGCAAATGAAGTTTGATATCTAGGTACAATCGACGGGTGCCAAAGCAGATTATGAATATGAGAATGTTTAGAAATGAAAGCTCTCAAAATTGAACTTACCCTACTCCAGGAGGAAAAGAGAAGGAAACGCACATCAAGTAGAACCACTCAGACTCCGTTAAATCCTCAGGAGACAAGGATGCAGAAGGTCTTCGTGCTTGCTGCTGGTTTGTCTCCCCGGCGGAAAGGGTGTCGTAGAGTTCTCTAAGCTGCTGGCTTCTCTGAAGTGATGCCTCCTCTGTGGTTACTTCCATTGGCTGCACTGTCTTCCTAGTCTTTATTTCTCCATTGTAATAACCATCACCCCATATTAAAATCCTTGTGTGAACACATGCACAGTTAGAATTATGAATTGGAAAATTAGTCCATATGATCAATCTGTGACATCCATAGTTACTTAACGAGTAATTAATCAACTCAGAACACAATGGAGATCTATTCTCTCGTACATAATTTACCTTCGCTGGGGACATAGTTGCCAATAAAGACTGTACGTCCATTGAACTGTTTGCACGGCCCTCTGCAGCAAATTTTGTAGCTGACTGCTTGGTGGTGCAATTTTACCCATTGAGACTGTTCTTTTTCTTCCCTAGAAATTGTTTTCTGTTTCTGAATCGAAAACACAAAAAAGAGGGGGAAAAAAAGTAAAAAGAAAGGAAATTCTTCTGATGTAGTGAATTTAAGGAAGTGAAACGAGGACAAGGAAGGACGTTAACTGAAAATTTTGAGTTGACAAGTAGAATAATGGGTGGACTTGCAGGTGAGAATATAGAGGTAGATACATGTTGAATTTGAGAATTTGTAAGGCCCTAGGAAGATTCTGGTCGTTTGGGCAATGATAATAAGATGACGAAATTCCACATCGGAGAATGGTCGTTAGCTTTGGAAGCTGACAAGATTCTTCCTTCCTTCTGGGGTTTTTACGTTGTTGGAAGAGGAGAACATTGTGATTGGTGTCGCGCAGAGAGAGAGAGAGAGAGAAGGAGAGATTTGGGTTTTCTTTGACTGGTTGGTGACTTGGTGCCTAACTGACAGTTCTGTGAGTTTGAAAATTTAGTTAGAATGGGGCGTGCATATCCATCCATTTGCATGCATACAATTTGTTTGGGAAACAAAGATTTTCGGGTTGAGGAGAAAGTTGAAAGGTAGATCTTCAATATTAATCTAATGTATAAATCATCTATAAGGGGAGAAATATACCAAAAGAAGGGTACAGTTATTGTACCAACTAATTTTTTTATGTAGGCCATGTATATGTAACATGTAGTAACGTATTCCAACATGGGAAAAAATTATGCAGACCATTGATCAAAGATTAAACAATCTTATTCAACATAGTACTTTATTTTTAGTTATAGTGCACGAGTATGATTTATTTATGTTGTTTTATTTTTCGAGAAAAATCGCATGATTTTATTTTGATTAAAAGGCAGAGCTAAACTAAGATTGCCTTTATGTTTTCTATCGGTTGTGTCCTCTCTTCTGTTGATTCGTTGATTGCCTGCCTTTATGTTAGGTTAGATCTAGTGATTTTATTTTGATGACTTGGCGTTGGCTTCTTGAGGCCGATTTACAGAGGGCTACAACAGCCATCTCTACGGTTTCCAATGCAAACTAAAAACGTTTATAATTAATCTGCGGAAGGTTAGTTATTAACTAACAACGTTGGCGAGGGAGGGAAATTATTGGACAGCAGCCGAATCCTCGGCTTCACATTTATCATCATCGTAGAAGTATTCGTGCGAGTACCACAAATACATGCATGTAATTAGAATTGTCTCCCCCAAAAAGTATAAATCATGATCAATGTATTAGGTTTTCAAACAACGCTTTAATTTCTATGCAAAAGCCAAAAACAGTGGATTAGGTTTATGTCCAAATGGATTAGGGAAAGAAAAGAAATAGAAGAATAACTGAGGAATAAATAGGAAGTAATTCCCTGTTCTTTAACACAAGTTTGAACCGAATCACCTCGATTCAGATAACATATAGATTGCGAAACAATCAGGTCAAACATATAATGCTGTAACGAAAAAAGATTAACTGCTTTAACTGCTTTTTTTTTTTTTTTTTTCTTAAGGTAGGCAGTAAAACAGAAGCCAAAAAATTTTGGCTAAAGGTTTATAAAACCGGTAAGAGTCACAGAAAAAGTCCAGGATAACATATAGCTTTACAATTAATAATTAGAAATGCTACAAAGAGTTATATTAAAAAATCAAGTTTTCATTTAAAAAATGAATTTTTTCCAATAAACATTTACACAAATTGTTTTGAGTAAAAGTCACCCCAACATATCAAAAATTTGGGCTACAGCTTTACAAGGAATATGGACGGGCCCACTAGAAATTGGACGAGTCTAACTCGTAGATAACATACTTCGGCCCAACAATATTAATCCGAATTTTGTGCATTTTGTTGGTCAGTTTAATGGACCGTAACCCATGACTACTACGTCAGATTCAGCTCGCTGACACGTTTTAGGTAGAGAATTCATCAGAAATAAGGAGCACAGGAATTAAAAGAAAAAAGTTTACAATTTACACCCAAAAAAAAAAGAAGAAAAGAAAAGCAATGCAAACTATCATTCATACACTCTATAAAAGCTTGAGGATCAGGTCTTCCTTTTGCTCTGTCTCCGTGACCTCAAATTGCTTGTGATCTTGAGATTATTTTTGAATGTACCGAGTTCATGTGAATCCAATGGTCCAGATGAAGTCACAAGGCTCATTGATTGAGATCAATCTACATATCATATCACTTAAGTTAGAGATTCAAAAATCTCATTGACTTTCTCCCCGTAGGGCACTGCCATTCTGCCAAGTGCCAAACGGCATCACAAATTTATGTTAGAAAACAATTTAGCCTGAACACTGATGCCAAACGGCCTAACAATTATAGTCCCACATATATGCATTAATTAAAAATGTTTAGATTATCATCCCAAAATATACACTCCTTCCTGTCGCCTACAAGAGAACTGCTAGGTGCTGTGACTAGGTACCTGAGATCCAAGACCACGCGACATATTTACATGGATTGAGTTCATGTGGACTCAATGGTTCAAATAGAGTCTGGATCTATGGTTACGTGCTAGTTAAAATTTTCCTCTTTTCAAGGCCAGATGACAAGGTGAACATAAGAATCGTGAAGATGATATCTGAGCTTTTTCATGAGATCGACGGACGTGGTTTCACTATAGTTCTCCATCTGAACCATTGAATCCATATGGATCCGTAGACCATAGGGTCCACATGGACCCGGTCCATTCAAAAATTTTCCGTGTTCAGGCTTCTAACATAAATTTGTGATGCTGTTTGGCACTTGGCAGAATGGCCGTGGCCTACGGGGAGAAAGTCAATGAGATTTTTGAATCTATAACTTAAGTGATATGATATGTAGATTGCTCTCAATATTCTCGCTCAATGTCAGTTTCAGATGGGACTAGGATAGTGAAAAGTATTTTTGCTTTTGCCCCTATTTCTTTAGCAATTCGTCGAACCAACTTAATAATATCTCCCTCTGATTTGTTGCCAAATGCTAACAGCAAAGACCATAGGCTTGAAAAAAACCTAAAAAGGACCAGTGGCTCTAGGTGAGTATCCAGAGGAAATTTTGATCCTATCTGGAATATTTGGTTTAGGAAATATTTTTTGTTCATTCAGGCCTAATCCCACGAAAATCATCAGCTATAAATGCTCTTTAGCATGTAGAACTATGAAATTTCTTTGAAAACTGGGAGGAAAATATATGCCCAAAACTCTTACCATAAAAAAGTATCACAAAAGCCAAAACCAATCAATGGCCAAACATACACACCGTTTAGCTTGATGACTATCTTGTCCAATCGTAATCACTTGGAAGTTGGAATGGAGATGGAACAACAATGATGACTTGCACTACCGTTAGAAACGTTTTCAAAATGGAAAATTAACAGACAGTTTTGGGTACTGAGCATATGGTATCCGTAACATTGATCTAATGGCTAAAATAGGAGTGAGATTACATCTTCCACTTTAGGATGAAAATGTTCTGATTTTTTTTTTCTTTTTCCTTTCTCTTTTTTTATGGTTTTTTTTTTTTTTTGTGTGGGGGGGGGGGGGGGGGGGGGGGAGGAGGGATGAAAAGATTCCACAAAAATCAAATCTTTGATTATGAAATGGTTGCGTGAGAAGCATATATAGCTCCAACAACCAACCATGCACACACTCGGAAAACACCAAAAAGTTGTAACACAATTAAGAAGAATGGAGCCATGAATTTGTGGAACCCCATCCAATCGTTTGAAGCTTAATAAGAACTAGCAGTACCGTGGGGAGTTTCATTTTTAGGAACAGATCAGGAGAGCACATATGTGAGCGCACTGGGGGCAACAATGTGGTGTGATTGGGATGCTAACCTAACTTAATTCGAACGAATGTTAATGTTATTGTGGGGTGGTGGCAGATAGAATCAGCATTAATGACGTTTTTCAGCAGCAAAAACCTAAGGCATGAGATGAGATGATAAAGGTAGTGGATCTTCCACTTCGTTCCTAAATAATTTCTTGGTCGTTTCTAGTCATTTACGCGAGCAACATCATCACACCACTTAATCACCATTTTTACTCCGGATTGGCGGTTCAAGAACTAGTGAACATTTTCGGCTCCAAACTGCGAACCGAGTTGGCAATTTATAATGAGTCAAACCTACCAGAGGCAATATGTCTTCTATTTCATCAAATAAATTTGGAGAACTAATCAACATAAATGCCATTCTTAATCCAGTGGAGCATATATATCTTGTTGTTGCTTAATGCAATGGACAAAAATTATTCGTACCTTGCTATTTTTAAAATAATCCACGAAAACTGTTCAAACATAGCCTTAGTTATTGAAATCTATACGTATTTGCAAAAGGTAAAAGTTCCACAGGAATTATCCATTAAGAAAAAATCTGAAATAGGACTTGTTGGTAATTTCGTGAATTGTGTACGTGTCATCCATGCATGCATTCGTATATTTCCGTATGAAAATGAGAAATAATTTTGCACTTAATTTGAAATCCGAACAATATCTCTTTAAGCAACAAATACAGCAAGAAATCTGAAAAATACTAAAGATTGAGACTCAAGGATGAATTTAAGTTTTACCATTTCATTTGCACCTTTTTGTCCCTGATTAAACATGGGAATTACAGAAATATAGTAATTATATACGAGGATTTCGGTCGGGAATAAACAATGTTAAAAAGAAACCTCGTTGTCCTGCTACTTAACTTAAGCTGCCCAATTCAGTAGGAGAAAGAAACCAAAGAAAACATCTCAATCGTCAGATTTCATATTTTCAGAAATTAGCCGAGTCCGTCTGGCCAAACAAAGGGCTAAAGAAGTAGAAAGGAGGCGAGAGAAAGATTGAGGACGTTTCTCAACTCTAATGCTCTGATTATAAAACATTACATGGGGGATATATGCAATTATGCATATGGAGAAAGTTTGAAAGGGTGTCAATGTGGACAAGCAAGATGAAACGCACTCATATCTTCTAACTCTTTTTTTCTCGTCGAATTATGCCACTTTCTTGTGCTTAAATTTTATTCTAAGAGACAAATATCAAATTGAAATATAATATTTCTTGCTGATAGGTTTCTATCAACTTCAGTTGCATGGATATGAAAATGTATGTCTCTCCAGATTGAACCTCAAGAACCATATCTTTTTAGCCTCAAGTTCCACTTAGTAGGTAAGGGCATAACGGAAACACTGATTAATACTATTAAACTTGAACCAATTATTGTTATATGTTAGATTGGACCCTCTGGTAACTCTTTGTATCTGTCGAATTCCTATTATGCAAATTGAAATCGAAACCTAATTCATCAAAATTATTTTTTTTGAAAAAAAAAAAGGAAGAAAATGCACACATATTGTTACAAAAAAACGGGTCAGCTTAAAATATGAAGGGGTCTTTTAGAAAATTAGGATAAAAGCGTGTGACCGTTCTATTTCATTTATCCTTTTTATTTTATCACCATGGTGGAAACCGTGTTAAAAGCGTATGTTGAGAATGTATTAAGAAGTTTCTTTTTCCTAATCAATATCTTATCTCACGAACGTAAACATTACTGGTTCAAATGATGGTTAATTCAAAAATCCCAGTCAAAATAAAAAAATTCAATTTATAAAAGTCTATGTTTCCGAACAACTATGCTGTCGAATTGTTGAATCTAAAACTTGAAGTCCATTTGAATGTAATGCAATTAATTTTTAAAACGATTATTTTTTTTTTGTGGGAAAAAAATTTAAAGAGTAAACATATAATAATTGTAATAGTAAATGCGACTGTTTAGGCGAATCGTAGAGGGTGAAGGTGCTAGAATGAAATGAAGATAATATGTTCATATTTTACTTTCACTTTCTTTCCCTCCCTCCAGAGCCACCATATATATCATAATAAAAGATGTCTTTTAAGGGTCACTGTCTTATTAAATTAATCTGCAATAAAGAAAATAGCCTTGATTTGCGTGGTACAGACTCCGTACGTCTCTTAATAAAACATCTGTTGTTTGACAGCATTAAACTTTTGACTCATTTTTCCACCGGATGGTGAGGGCCGATAGTGTAGCCTGAATATCACATTTTTTTAAAAATATTTGCTGAGCGCAGCGCAGCCTTGAAAGAACAAATAAATATTTTCTTTTTATCCTTATTTTTATTACTAGAATTTTATTTGCTATGATGTTTCACTGTGTTATCGTTTTACATGGATCTAGTCTAAATTTTTACGATGAGCGCAAATTATTTTTATAATTTTTTAAAATCATTATATAAGTATTTTGAGAAAGGCTAAAACCAAAAGAGACTACAATTAATCATTATATAAGTATTTAGAGAAAGGCTAAAACCAAAAGAGACTACAATCTTAACACGATCAGTAATTTAAATTATTGTTAAAAAAATGTAATGAAATAGTCAACAAAACAAATATTGAAGATATAGGTAAAAGAACAAGAAAAATATTACGTATAAGGCAACATAGATTCTTGATCATATAAACAAGAAAAAATAATTTCTATAGAAAATGTTCTGGAGAATAGGATGTGGATCGATTTTTGTTTCATTCTTTTATTGCATGAGAGGATGTTCCTCATCACCAGGTGAACAGTTCCTAAGTGACCACATATACACAGCTTTCTGTTGGTTAACGTGGTATAAGGCATGCATAGCATGAGGTGCTGTGGATGCTGCAAATCAAGAAGACATTCAACGACTGCGTCCTGAATTCTGACGAAGCAATAAAAAATCTTCGGCACCCCACCTCCCAAAAATTAAAGAAGTACGAAACAATGGAGTGAATTGTTGAAGATAACATCAAAATCAGGAAACCTAAAGACTGAACTCAGTTGATGGGAATTACTAGTGGAGTGGCCCAATATAATCCACCACGCGGCAGGTGGTGCCGTTCTTTTGAGCTAATCATACCCGGTTTGTCAGTCGTTTCATATTCAACCTCTTCACTCTCTTTATCACAATCCACTTAACTATCCTTTTTGACTTGTTTCATTTGATGTCTCTCAGTTTATAAATTGATTAAAGAAGGTCTAGAAGCCCAAACTACCCACGTACGTACTGTGAAAAGATACAAATTCGTTAAGCATGCACCAAAAAAGATGCATAATTCAGGAGATAATCCATCACTGACGAGATGCAATTGCAAGCTGACTTTAATGCCATTTCTCAGACCTGAAATTGAACCATGACATCGTTGCAGTCGATAGATAGAAGAGCAATATCATTGAGCAAGTTAATGCGCGCAGTAATGTCGGCCTCTGTCTAGTTGCCGGAGACTATGTTGCTTGAGTAATCCTAATCTTGAACCCGAAAAATGTACAACCATGTGGGATGTGGTGTACTACATATCAATCAAATCATTATTGGAGCTTGCATTGTAATTCTCAAGCAGCAAGTAGGAATATTGCCTATATTGATGTTCCTAATGTAGCCAAAGGGAATTATTTTTTTGTGAAAAGACCATGTATTTACGCACTAACATTCCTTTTTTTTTTTTTTTTGGGTGATGGTGCGTGTGGAAAAGAGCGTTCCACTTCCACATGTGCCACTAAGTTAAAAAAACCAAAATTTGTGATGTGTAAAATACACATAAAATTTTCCCTAGACAACGAAATCAGAAAGTTCCAAGTTTCTTTGGCCAAACAAATGGCGACGAATAGAGAACTACGATCCGTACATTTACTTTTTGGCTAACTATATATGTCCATCATGCAATGGATAAGTCATTCACATCTCAATTCCCTTGTAAGTAGCAAGAGCAAGAGTAAGAGTAAGAGTAAGAGTTGTGAATTCCACTAACAAGGAATTTAACAAACAAGGAGTTATAGCTCGATAGAGGGTAAATAGGGAACGATGAACTCAACCGTCGTACCAGTTCCTCCAAACGGAGAAAACAATTCTCCCCATAACCAAAACAAAGGAAAAAAGTTTTCTTTACAAGCTACTATTCTTTTTCCTATAAAGGGGAAAATACGTAAGCCCGACCATATGAAAAAAGCTATTCACAGCATCAAGGTAGGAATAGCCTTGGTATTGGTCTCGCTGTTGTATCTGCTGGATCCACTTTTCAAGCAAGTTGGAGAAAATGCCATGTGGGCTATCATGACCGTCGTGGTTGTCTTCGAGTTCTACGCAGGTTTGCCAATCATCACAATTGACCACAGTACCGATACAAAAATATATCGTAACAAGTAGAATTTTTAATGTACTTGTCTTCTAACTTCGATAATATTATGCACGTCAGGGGCTACGCTAAGTAAAGGCATAAACCGGGCAATTGGTACAATATTAGGTGGTGGATTGGGATGCTTGATTGCAATTTTAGCTGATGACTTCGGAGAGATAGGCATTGCTTTCGTTGTTGGCATCTCGGTGTTTATCATTGGTAAAATATATGACTCCACTACCGCTCTGGACCACATTCCAATTTTTCTTAGATTTTATATTTTTACTTCCTTGACCAATATATGTGTTAATTTTTTTTGGTAAAATGTTAAAAACCCTGATTGATTATATGTTCCATAGAGTATTAGTCTCATCCATCATCATTTTCCATGCTTGCAAGTGATTCCAAATATATAAACTTCAATCAATTTTCAGGAGCTGCTGCAACATATTCGAGGTTGGTTCCAAGAATTAAAAGGAGATACGATTATGGTGTCATGATCTTCATCCTCACTTTCAACTTGGTAGCAGTCTCCGGTGTGCGGGCGGACAAAGTTATGGAGTTAGCCAAGGACCGTCTCTCAACGATTGGCATGGGTTTTGCCGTCTGTATATTCACCAGCTTACTCATTTTTCCCACGTGGGCTAGTGATGAACTTCATCGCTCAACAGCCTCTAAGTTTGAAAAACTCGCATCTTGCATTGAAGGTGATTAATTTAATAAAAATGAGAGACTCAAACCTAAATATAAGAAGCTGGAAGCAATTAGATGATGCTGTGGATTTCATTAATTTGTAGGATGTTTAGAGGAGTACCTAGCCGTGTCCGACAAAGACGGAAATCAGCCTAGCGCCGATGTTAAGGGGTGCAAGGCGGTGTTCCACTCCAAATCCACTGATGAATCGCTGGTATGCATTTCCTACTCCAAGCTACCCATTTACCATCAAAATTAAAGCTGTTATGGAGTTATAACAATGAATAAAGAAGCCATCAAATCTTCTAGCTAAGTCTCAAATTTTGTTTCTCAAAAGTAGAACTCGTCTGTTTTTTAAAGAAATACATAATTCTATTGATCATTACAGGCAAATTTTGCAAAATGGGAACCGTGGCATGGGAAATTTGGTTTATCTTATCCATGGGATAAATATCTAGAGATTGGAGAGGTTCTAAGAGAGCTTGCTGCATTAATTCTTTCACTCAAAGTGTGCATCCAGTCTTCCAGACAGGTCTGTAATACTCCTATGTCCTGTCCATCTTTCAGAAACTAACAATTAGCAAATTACTTAATTAATGCAGATGGAAAAACAATCCTTTAACCTTTTTTTTAAATTTATTTAAAACACAGAAGTCTGTTCCCAGTTCTTTTCTTTATTTAAAAAAAAAAAAAAGGAAGGAACTATTGATTAAATAATGGCTTGTGATTTTGTTATCAGCCTGCACCAAATTTCAGACATGCAATCAGAGAACCATGCGAAATCATGGGGTTGTCGCTAGGGTGGATTTTGAAAGAGCTCGGGGAGAGCATCTCGATGATGAAAATGTGCCAAGCCAGGTTTTTGATAGAGCCAAAACTAGAGTATATCAAGCTAGAATTAAGCCGATTGAGCCGTCCTCTGCAAATAAAGGGATTAGAAAACGATGAAACCCTTGCAACCTCAAGCTTCATTTTCCTCTTAAGGGAGATAGCCGACAACGTGGAAGTACTTGCAGAAGAAGTGGAAAAACTCGGACAACTTGCCCGTTTCCAGAACACAAAACCCAACGTTTGATATTGCGACCATCCTCCTGGTGTTAATATCACATTCAAGTACAAAATTTTGGCATAATAAGACGAAGCAATCCGAATAATAAGGCGATCCAGTCAAAAAATATATATATACTATAAATTAATGTGGGAACCCAAATATTATATGGAACTTTAAAAATGAAAAATAACATATGTATTATATAAGCATGAAATTAATGTAGCACTGCAGTTGATGCATCATCTTTTACAAGTGTAAGCAACTAATTTCAGTGCGTGCAATATTGTATAACTTTTCGAAACTGTTAACTTGGTATGTGATAGGTCATTAATTAAGGTGATTTCGGGAAAAGAAAATGACAATTTTGCAACTTTGAAATACAATGCTTGCTAATGTGGCATCTTACGTATTGACATTGGCCCCTGATATGGCAATCAACAGGGTACGCGAAACACTTGCCAATGTGTCACAGGTGAACTAGCAACTAAATAACAAGAATTGATGTTCTGTTTTATTTATTTTTTATAACTCTCGATTGTGGGTATTAGTTTACCTCTCTGATGAAATCTCTAAAAACTTTATTACGAGAGTAATTATTTAACCAATCACTATATTTTGTTCTCATTTCTTAACTTCTATGAAAATTACAAATCCTGCAAAAGTTTCTGCAATAGCAAAAGCAATTTATACAAATTACTATTGATTAGCAAAAGTACTTTTAATATCCAAGGACGATAACCTTAATAGGCCTGAATTTTTCTTTTGTTTAACATATGATACGATTAAAAATGTAAAATTAGGTACTTCTAGTAGCGAAAGTATACTATAATAGCATTTAAAATTTAAAAAAAAAATTATGAAATATTGAGGCTTTCATCCCGTCAATTTTATGAACTAAATGAAAAGCCGAAGACGAGACCCAACAAGCTGGCCCAAAGCAACATATTCGGCGTCCCAAGTTTGGTCTGTAATTTTTATCCCGTACTTTTTCAGAAGGCCAAATTTTTCTGAAATCTTAACGAAGTAGGCCCAAGAAGCCCAAAAGGCACAGAAAGCTATTTGCAGTTGCTTCCATTCTAATGGTTCTGGGTTAACTCAATTTTCATTTTAAAACAGTAGTACTACAAGTTAATATCTGTTTGTATCTTACTGTCTAAAGTGGGGCTGGCAATTAAACCCAAAACCCAATAACCCGTCCAACCCACCCACTAATTTTAAAAGATGGGTTAGGTCAGTTGGGTTATGGGTTTTGTTGGGTTGAGTTAAGAAAACTCAACTTATTTACTGGGTGGGTTGGGTTTTTTATTTGGGTACCCATTACCCAACTCATATAAATATAAATAGTGGAAGTGAACCCAAAAATTCTCATAAATCTCCCAAACTCCTTCCCCAAGTTTCACACACTTGCACACACTTTTCCACACACACAACACCAAACTATAAATAAATAAAAACAAATTCTTCACATTCAACAAAATTTTGCCTTTTTTTCCAAATCTCTCTTTAGCCATTTGCAAAACCTAAACTATTGTAAGTAAAACTCTCTCTGGCGTTTGATTTTTTTTTTTTTGTAATTTTTTTGTCAATTAATTGTTTGTTATGTGCTAAATTTCAGATATTTTCTGAAATTTTTGTGGAATTTTTGGTGTTTTGAGTTGTTGTTATTTAATTTGAGAGATCATTTTGCATTTTCTTAGCGAACAAGCCTAAGAGTCTCGCTTACAATTTTATTATTATTTCTGTATTTTTTTTGTCCAATTAAATTTTTTTAGGCAAAAGATATTTTATTTTGAGATATATTTGGTGTTATTTTGTTTTTGAAATTTTTGGGATATATTTTGACAGGGGATATTCAACTTACGTTGTTTTGTTTTGCACAAACAGTATATATTTAGTTTTGGACCATTTTTTTGGCATGGTCAAATGAATACCAGGAATAAATCGAAGCCAAATTTCATTAATAAAAATTACACTTTCAACTAGGATGTGATAAGTTAAAATGACAGTATTTTCACTATAAAAATTGAGAATTTCTTCTAATTTTCGAGCAATTATTGAATCGTGAGGCCACATCACCTTATCATAATTAAGTACATAGTATTTTTTTAATTGTTGTCCCTTTTTATTTACCTCCACTACCCTAGAAAATCTTAGGCCACCAACCAAAGGTGTTATGTTGTAGTAACCATTCAAGTGATTGAATAATTAGAAGTGTGTGTTTGTATTTGTGGAACTGTTTTAGTGTGTGAAAATATGTTTATATGTGGAAAATTTTGTTTATATGCATGAAAAAATCATTTTGTAATCATTTTGTGTGTGTAAATGTGTGAGAAAAAGTATTATGTACCAAAATTTATAAAATAATATGTTGGGTCATATTTGGGTCATGAGTTTGAGTTAACCCAATATAACCCAATCCAATATTAACCTAATATATAGTTGAGCGAGTTGGGTATAACCTATTTAAATGAAAACCCAATATCAACCCGCCCAATTGCCTCCCATAGTCTAAAGTAATATATATACACACACATATTTTGTTCGGTCAAATTTTATTTTATTTTTTGATAATATTTCAAAAACAACCGTAACACGAATAAACTAACAGTAGTTTTTACTAAACCCAATTTTCCTCTAAACACGCTTGAGGAAGTGCACTTTAAGCAACTAGTTACTAATGATGACCAGTCAAGCGAAGCAAGTTTAGTTGTTTCTATAGACGGCACGCACAAAGATTGGCACCGTACCAAAGTTATTTTGGTTCCATCGTCACCAAAGGGGAGTGGCGTGACTTTGATTGCAATGTTCACCAGTTGGAAAACATTTCGTGGAACATTTGCAAATATTTCTCGTCCATGATTGGTGCAGAGATAATAGTGATAATTGCTACAGCTAATCAAGTCAGCTGCTAACTTGCTATTACCGTTGCAAAACTTAAATCATTTCCCTTTGCATACTCTCTTCAAAATGCACAATTTACAGAATATCAAATGAAAATATAATTTAATTACATTTTTGTAACTCCTCTTCTGTTAAATTATACAATTAATCCTGGATATGTACATGCAATTGTCAGAATTGCCGACAGGACAATACACAATATAAGCCAGATAATATGCTTCCCAGAACGAAGTCCGTTAATCTTCCATAAGTGGCAAGTTACCTTGATTTTTTTTTTCTCCGTCACCATTCCATCCGAGGTTCATATCTCGGTTAACTGATGAGGAACCATCCCTCAACATGAATAGATTACCACATCTCTTGGCTGACTGAGTATGGATCATCTATTGATGCGTTTGATGTGTACATTCCCCTGATCAACGTATTGCATGGTTACAACAAGTGCAGCAAATTCAGAGCTCACACTGGAAAGGAAGGCGTATATGAAGCATCAAGTCATCTCTCAATCTAAAGCAGCAGTGGATGGGAACGTTGTGCTAAATTTTGTGCACCAGCAAATTCCTTTCTGAGGAAGACTGCATAGAGAAGCTCATTCCATGAATCAGGGACACCAGGCAGGCACCAGTGGCTACAGTCTTGCCGGTGGAGAGGAGCTGGTCCTTCCTTGGGCCCTAAATAATACAAAGATGAGTGACCATCTTTTCTCTGAGATGTCATTCGTGTCACATTCAGTAATTCTACATTCTGCAATTGATACTGCTTCACAAGTTTCGCTAACACGTCAGTTGTCATTCTTACTTCAAGTGATGGTTCAAATAACACTTGTGATGAATCCAGCTCAGGTAATTTCTCCAAATGACAGCTACCACCACTCTTCCAGTCCCCGCCTCTGTTCATTCAAGTGATCAGTTAATTGCTTCTTTTGCGAAACCAAGAAAAGAACATGAATTGTTTGCTATAATCAATTCCTTCATTGAATAATGCACCTCAATATTTCAGAGGACTCAGCCATTTAGGCCCGCCACCAGCACTGTGAACTAAAATCTTGCAGGCACAAACCCAAATTTATTCCACGACATGTAAAACATTTTTCTTTTCATTTTTTTTTTCTTCTCTTTGGAGGGAAGGGAGGTGTTCAAGGACTAGTACTGCCGAACATTTAAAAATGATATAATTTGTTCAGTTAATCCAATCCTCATGATAGCAGATCTAGTTAGACAAACCTGAAATGTACAGAAGCATAGCTGCGAAAGAAAACAAGGGTCTTCGTCAAATTAATTTCATGACTTATCCAATCAACTAGCGTCTGAATTGACCTTTGAAATGCACTCTCTACACTCATATCCATCTTAATCTCTGCCCCTTCTTGGAAGTAACAACCCCTGAACAGTAAAATAAGGGAAGCATCAAAACCATAGAATAAACATTCCAAAAAAAGCATCAAAACCATAGAATTCTAAGTCAGATGAATAACTCATTACATTAGTTCCTATAAGACTTATGATTCGTTATCAACTATTGATAATTCTATCATGCAGCAGCTAGGTGTTAGAAGATGGGAACTACTACTTAAAAAGATACTAAACCCAATTTAACATATTATGCAAACATCACTAAGGCAAATTATTGAGCCAAAGCAACAGGATAAAATATTAATCCAATATATGATCAAGGCATTCTCTGGGAATAAAAATGCTCTCACACATACTAAAGAAGTTCACTTCCTCACTTTCTTCTATTAGTCCCCAACAAACTTAATTGGTGGTAAACGTGATTTCTGTTCATTGGTAAGTCGGAGCTGTTGGAAGTAGCAAACTTTCATGTAGAGGAGTTTTATTGCATGGCTTTCCTAGAACTGTCTATTTGCACGAAAAAGTCATAGCATGACTAAAGATGTGGTGATGGTAAAAGCCAGCAATAGGACAATTATTTCAAGGAGAAAAGTATCTGATTCAACAGTTTTGCAGGACATATCACCAACCAGCAAGTTTTAACTTTTTCCACAAACAGTATATTGGAGTATCCATCAACAAATTCAGAAGTTTAAAATTAACTAACTAAGAAGGCAGAGAACAATATTACCCCCTAATAGTTTTCTCATAATTCCACCAGTGCCCACTGTTGAAAACTATCACATCCGCATCTTTCCACTTGGAAGAGCTCCAATCCATTTGATCTAGTTTCAAAGTCATCTTGACCTTTACAGGAGCTCCAGCAGGTGCGTGACCTTGCACCACTAAAAATGGAGCTCTATAGTACTCAATAGAGCAGTTGTAATCCCCGAACTTAAAGATTAGGGAACCTGAATGCTTTGTTATTGGATTCCCACTGACTTCATATATTGAAGTCTTATTAGAGATTACAGATGACAGCATACAAAGAAGGGATTCCCACTGATTTCTTCCAATCGAGTCCCCAACAAATGCAAGGCGTTGGTTCCTCAGCTTCTCCAACATACCTTTTGCATCAAACCTGTTTCCAGAAAGTGTGAACAAAATTTTAATTTACTCTTCTAACTACATCCATATTTCCTTATATATCAGAAAGTCCCCTGACATCTTTAAAACTAGCTTCAAATGGTGAGATGGGGAGATTTACACATATTTACAAGACAGAAAGCGATAATGCTTGAGGACATCAACACGATCCATGTTTAAGACAGTGTTTCAAAACCAGGAAAATCATTTCTTCTCATAGAGTTAGAGTATCATCGGTAATCAAGATGTGTGCCTATCGTAAGCTTTTCTTTGTTAAACCTGAATCCTATGGCCTCTTACCCACTCAAGTCACTAGTGTTGTTGTATAATTTGAATACACAACACTGAATACAGACTGATAGATGGTCCACTTTCACATTAAAGCAAATCACTGCAAACAAAACAGAAAAGGGAGGACAGGTATTATTTAAGCTTGGGCACAATGATATGAATCCATGCCAGCTTATTAAGCTGCCTTTCTCATCTTTTAACAGCTGAATTTCCAGGTGAAATTAACTAATGAAAGATACAACAAAAAGTGCTACATAACAAAACAGAGTTCGACTATTAGCAGGTTATCAATCCAAACAGGGGTAGTCAACATTCTAGGTAGTCAACATTATATTTAAACCACTGTCCGCAAAAATTTCAGAACAACAAAAGAATGAACTAGCAACGAGAAAATTCCCAAAGATCACTATTTTCTTGATTATTTGGTTTCCCATTTCTTTTTGGCCATTCCAAATTCTTTAGTAATTCTAAGCAACTAAAAATAAGTATGCAAATGCACAGGCATTGTAGTTTGAAAGGATTATTAGAACTAAACCTGGGTAAGTTGCAATCTTTAGGTTGCCAACGCCACTTAGTGTAGAAATTATCAGGCCGGCCATTCTCAGAGCAACGAAATCCATCATCCAAGAACCTACATTTCTCTGATCGGTAAAGTGGATAATTCTCATCCCACACCCAACTTCCATCAAAGATGTTACATCCACCACCACCTTCTTCCAAAAACCCCACTTTGCCATTTCCACTCCCAGCCCCTGCTGATGATGAAGAAGAAGAACCATTAAATCCGAACCAGGTGACCAATAAACTCTGGCCATGCAAGCTGATTGCCCTGCTGACCGTTCTGTAATCCAGCAAGAAAAGGCAGAAGATTAAGCAAAAGCAGAAAAATAAGCAGCCAAAAATAGCAGGTGAAGAAAGCCCAAGACATGGGGGCTGAAAGCGCCAGAATTTCTTCACGAAGTCCGAGGGGGACGTTTTGTGGAAGCCTTTAGTTGGCGCTTCCGTACTCATCGGGTGTAATCTGAATAAATATTTCTCGACTTGTTGCAGGATACTTTCTAGTAAGCACACGACAAGGGGGGCTGATCCTAATGGGGGGTGAGTTGAGGAAACCAGGAATTTGCAACCAAGTAAAAACTCTGACTGTCTCAAAAGACGAGAAGAAGGAAATCACACATGACATTAACAAGCTTCTCAAAAAAAAAAAAAAATTCCATTAACACTAATTCCCCATCATTATAGGATTTATCAAAAAAAAAAAATAAAAAAAACAAGCTTCTCCTTCCAAAAACTTAAAAACAAGAAAAGAAAAGAAGAGGACAAGGAATGAATGTGGACCTTCCTTGTTGTGAGCCACAGTGGAGATACGATTCGTTCATGTATATTAGTCTAAAGTCATTAAACGACACAGAGATGTGGGGCTTCAGAGAGTGATGACAGAATGGGAAGATGATGATGAGGTGGGGACCCGATCCCAGATAAGCATTCAAACATTTGTTGCAGTTTTGCACCCAAAAAAAAAATCTGAACAGTTTCTTTCTTATGATTTTCTTGTTCATTGGCACAATAAGATGTTCATCTTGCAGCGTTTCACCCTTACACTTCGTCTTGTGTAGAGCTAGGGGAAGTGTTCCCCAAAAAAAGGAATACGAGAATGATGAGGTCTCGTTTGATAGCTTATTTTCAAGTATTTCAGATAACGTAACTACGTCTGATTTGATCTTAAAGTTTTTTATTGGATTACAGTTCACTTCACTAAACTGTCATAATTCCATTGTTTAAATTTAAAGGAAAATGATAAGAGGCAACAAGGGGAGACAACTAACAAAAATAATTGATTCGATATGGAAGATGAGGCGAGTAGGGGAGCCGGCAAATAACAAGAATTGACAACAATAGCTCTGTGTACGAGGGAATCGAGGGAACGCGGGACGAGTGTGTGGGGTTATGGCTTCGTGGTGCTTGAGTGAGAGAGTTAGCATATGCAAAAACTCAGAAACTCTGGGGTTGAGACACCGAGAGGTATTGGACGGACTACAAAAATAACTACTCTCATTTTTTAATAAGGTTATTTTCTTTTTTCATTCGTATCTTACAATCTATTTTTCATTTGAAAAATATAATTAATTTTTAATTTTTTTAAAATATTCTTATTTAATTACATTATTATAAATAAAACGTGCATAACAAATTATGTATTCACATATCAAATAAAATTAATTTAACTTATGATGTAATTTTCTATATCGTATTTAATATAAATGTTTAATGATAAATATAAAAATATTTTAAAAATATCATAAATTAATTTATTCTTTCAATAAAGTTAACTAATTTTTCTTAAACTGTGTAAAAAAAATTATAAGTCTATCAAAATAAGACGAAGGGAGTACTACAACCATATACATTCTCATTCCCTTCACATGTATAAATATAATGTGACAATTCCTTATAAATGATATTAACTGGCACCTGAAAAAGTGGCAATGAGGATTTAAAGTGCATTTCCTCAAACAATTGTGAGTGCACTAACGGCAGACACATTAACATTCCTCTGTGACCACTCAGGTGAC
Source organism: Mitragyna speciosa (assembly GCA_024721245.1). Lineage (NCBI taxonomy): Eukaryota > Viridiplantae > Streptophyta > Magnoliopsida > Gentianales > Rubiaceae > Mitragyna > Mitragyna speciosa. The sequence continues at coordinate 68,537 of JAMWEH010001349.1, read as the reverse complement.
TCCTCTTGTTGACTTCTGAATATGGCACAACACGTTTTATCTTTAAGTTTTTTTTTTTTTACACCCAAAAATTTTAAAAATGTAATAATTAATCATCATAAATTCATAAAACTAGCATTTTGATCCCTTCCCGTGCATTTTGACATAAACATACCACCGATCCGCTGTTAATTGAAGGACAATCCTATGTTACATAAAAGTACAGTAAATTGTACAGAAAATCATACTTCACTACTTGAGTCTTCAAGACTCGGCCCTTATTATACTAAAATTAGTCAAATGACTGAGATCAAAGGCCGCCCTTTTTCCTTTGTCCTTGTACATCTTAGAATGTCTCTTGAACTGGGCAGCCAACTTGACAGTATGACTGATCTTTAGCCCAACACGGGGCAGTCAACTTGGCATTACGAATTATACTTTCTGTGAAGCAGAAGCCAAACTTGAAAACTCCGATCATCATATGGCCAGACAAATCAATAAAATCATCCAGGCCCTGTGAAGTTGATAAGGGACCGAGCCAATCAAAATCGAAAATTGCTAATGATCCAACTTTGCCATCAATCAAACGTCGACTGATATACCACAGATTAACAGAAAATCCTACTACTAAACTATGCCTCAGAAACACAGAAAGATCGGGAAAAACTTTTACAGGAAAGGCTTATTAGCTGACAAAACTTGGATATTACATCAAAAAAGCGAAAGTATGGGCAGGCCACTAGTAAATTTTTACAGGTAAGGCTTGAATTCAAGTGATCACACTTGCTAAGTTCACAAAAAGTAGTAACAAAATGTCATGCCTGCTGCAATGCCACCTAAAATAAAAAGTCTATCTAACCTGCTTTCATTTCTCATCTTTTCCTCCTTTAGCTCACTCTGCACTTTCGAGTACAAAAGACAAGACTCAAAGGCCTCACTGTAATTTTTGCTCCTACGGCAGCTTAGTGCTTCTTTGAGGACAAGCAAACTGTTTCTACCATTTACATGAGCACCTTCCACATCGCCCAGTTGCATGCTTAATTCTGTCAATTTGAGAGTTGTCTGGACACCAACACCCTCAGTGTGGATCACCCTAAACCTCATTAAAAGGCTGCATTCGACAACTTGACATGGAAGAATGTCCTTGGCAGGAAGAACAGATCCAAATCGTACCAAGAAATCCTTGTCAGTTGGCCAATGTCTCTGCCCTCCAAGAGAACTCCAGCTTGAGAGATTAGCAGCCTGCTTAATTTTTCTGTTCACAACGATCCAACTTAAACGAATTCCATCATGGAGATCTTGCCAAACCTTCCCATCTTTTCTTTCTTTTTCCATTGATGTAATAGGAGGCAAACCATCTGAAACTGATAGTGTGACTTCACAAGCATGGTCGTCATCTCTGGCAGAGTTGTTGAGCAGATCAATCCGGAAAGGACAATTGTAAAACCAACCATTGAAGCTGTTAGCATTAGGGATGCCCCAAAGGACTTTTGAGCAGATCGTTTGGTCTTTGTATCTTATATCCACTATAGATATGAAATCTGATGGTGAGATATTATCCAATTCATCCACATCACCATAGTATTCAGCTTCAGTCAATTCTTCAGGATACTGGAGATAGTCATTAAATTGAAATTCAGGAACTTCCTTGTTTACAATAAGGGGGAAACAATCAGCATAGAACTTTTTGAATCCACCAATAGACGATATCAAACTTTTAACATCGTCCCTGCTTGTTGAAGGCCACATGGAAGAGCAAACATTTTCCCATAATCTCTCTTCTTTTGAAATAGAGGAAAATGCTGCACAAGCACAGGCTGCACTAGCCAACGTTGCACCATCGAGGCGCCTCAATATGTCATAAAACAAATCACTGCTCAGTGATGATGCCATATTTTCAACTGTTGCTACTGACATCGCTCAGTTCTTTGATCATCTGGAGAGTAAATCAGTAGCAGAAGTGTAAAGAGATGTGCCCACTTTACAGAGATATCTGGGTCATACAATATTCAGATATATAAACAACCATAAAAATTTTGGACATTAACATTTTTGAACACCACATACACAAAAGAAATTAATTTGCTATCATGCTCATCAATCAGTAGGCAAATGGTCATATAAACAGCAGACAGGAACCTAAATCTCATAAATCATAGGTTCCCACTATAAATGTCCACCAATTGTTCAGTGGTTAAATTCATGAATGGGCCCACAAGCTCATTCAGAACACTTCTTGCTTGTCCTGTTCTGATGCTCTGAGGACCGTTTCCACATTGTCATCTGTTTTATTCTCACTGTTGTTTTCTTTCACATTTTTTCTCCTTAATTTTCTAATGCTCTTATTATGTCCTTATCTAAGAGTCATATGCAGTTTTGAGCTACATGGATCATACAGCCTAAAAGATTGTATCAGTCTTCTAATTCTAGAAACACAAATTGTTGATCCTAACTGATGTTTCTACAATTTCTTCACATTTTATTCAGAAAGCTTTGAAACAATTGCACCCTTACACTACATTAATAGATCCCAAAATCTTATCTCATAGATAGATAGCTATCGGGGATATAAAAGAATCAATGATGCGATATATTCTTGGACAGGGGAGTAGATGGTTTAACAAGCAGGCCAAAGTTGCCCCGTGTCTCCTCATCTCAAATCTAACCAAGAACAATTACTATCTTCCTTTGAGCTTAAATGTTTCGTTCTTGGTCCTCAACCTCCCCCGTGTTACTAACTGTTTCCAGAGTGCTATAAATACATTAGGTCATCAGTGGACCGAGGCCATCTACATCTTTAGATAGCCATCCCTCCTGGTTGTTAAGTTACACTAACAGAACATTTCAGCTGATTTTCTGTGCCGTGATCTCACATTTTGAGATTTTTTTTCCTTTTTCAGATGCATCTCTGGTATGGGATTAGCAGTAATTGTTTCTATTTAACAAACCACCAAACACTCTTTTAATACCCCCCCCCCCCCTCTTCTCTCTTTTCTCCTTCCCCAAAAAACAAAAAAAACAAAAAAAAAAAAAAAATTGTACAAAACAACTCATTCGATTGAAAAAAATCCCTCCTTCCCAAAAGAAAATATAGAAAGAAAAGAGGTAAAAAGTTATTAAAGAAAAAGAAAAGCAAAACATGAAAGCTAAAAACGACGAAGAAAAGATTGAAAGTAGCAAACAGCTTTTGAAATAACCAAAAAGTGCCCAAGAATCAAGGAATTAACATAGTATTAGTAGCAGTACCACATATGGGAAACAGAACAAGGAACATGATGATACTAGTAATACTTCGCTTTTGCATAGCTCTAGGATGTGATATAAAGAACAAGAGGAATCACGTACAGTGAGATGGACTAACATCAAAAATATAAAATAACAACAAAATCAAAACTTCAGGTAAAATCAAGAAACCCACGAAACAGAGGAGACGGGGAATGCACCTCAGACCCGGAGGAGGAGAAGGGTATCGGCAGATTGATTATTGATGCTTCAGTTCACCAGTCCACCATTAAAGAAAATGTTAGGGAGCCTCAAATTAATTAGTGATATAAGGAAGAAGGATGTATTATATATATTCCAAAGGTAATTAATTGGGTTGGCCTAAAAGAGAACCAAGAAAAGGAAAGAAAGATATTTCTTCCATATTGAATAATGTCCCGATTGGGGATAGGTGTCAGAAATTCTCAACGATTTGATCTGGGGCATGGAGGAAAGAAATCTCAAGACTTTTGAGTTTGTGATGTGCTGATGAATAGAATTTGTGGAAGAAAAGAGGCATGAGCTTCAGATATTAATACAAGTATGTTGGTCTAGAAAGAGAGATGGATGAATACAGATGGATTATTAGTTATTACTATTCCCACTAATTAATTAATGTCAAAATTGTTTGCCGCGCAGGCAGGGGCAGGGGCAGGGTCCCCGTCAACATGAATTGGCTGGGCCCCACTCCCACTGACGACCTTTACAATGCGGGACCTTATCCTTACAAATCAAGATGGTACTCTGTCTGTCCTAATAGCCTAGAGGAATAGAGGAAGTTAGAAAAGATATTGGAAATTCAATTTTTTCTTTTTATTATTAATAAGTTATCTCACTCTTTTACGAATTTATAATAAAATATGAACCAATTAAGTGATGGTTATATAAAGTAATTCAGAAAATATGAACCAATTAAGTGATGGCAAAGCAATTGCCGGTGTTGTGTGAGTTAGTGAATCTTACCTAGATTCTTTTTTCCCTTTTCCCAGTAACATTTCAAAAAAAAAAGTGATGGTTATATAAAGTAAAGTAATTCAGAAAATGCTGACATATTTTCTTAAGGGGCAAAGTTATTATTTTGTTTATATACTTGTTCTCTCAATATTTGTTAATATCACGTCTAAACTCCTAATTTCCTTAAATTATCGTCTAAATTTCAAAGTTGAAAAATTAGACCAAGAGTTCCATCTTGAACTATACTTTGAGTCCTTTTGGCTTAAGTGTCAATTATGACAAATGCAAGTTTAGGTGACAAATAAAAGTAATTTGGATGGCAAAGTTAATCTTAGCTTTTCTTAATGCCTAATTAAAAGTGAACTGATATTTATGCTCAAAGCAACGAAAGCCCAACTGACTTTTGCTACTAGTAATCCTTTGGTTTGTATTGTAGCTTATTAGCTATTTTCCTTATTCTTCTGTAAGTATATACTTGAGAGATTATCTTAGTTAGAACTGACTTCCAAACACTCATTATTATTCTTTACTCTTTCCTTGTTGGTAGAGTGGCGCTGTTGCTTGTGTTGGTCCAGGTACACAAGTGGCCATAGTTTCATTCCAATGGATTAATTAAAAGAAAAGGACTGGTGGTGGTTCATGGCTTCATGCATAGTTTTTTTTTTTTATCTAACTTTATTATATATGTTTTTGGTTTCAATCAGAAAACATTGAACATGACTGTGTTATCAATGACTTCGTATTCGTAAAAAGGAAAAAAAAAAAAAAAAAGGACAATGAAGATGCTTTTTCACTTGGTTTTCTTATATACCATAGAGGTTTAGTATTTTGAGAAGTAGATATATCAAGGATAAATGTTTATATAGAGAAGAGTTTCTACTCTTTATATTAATTTCGTTAGTCTGTGTACTAGTGGGTGGACGGTAAGTTTATGTGTCCTATTTATGTTAATTTCATACGTTAATTCTCCATGTAAATGCTTTTTTGCTTTGCATTTAGCCGTATTCATCTCAAAATAGGATCGTGACAATAACACAGAATATACAAAATTCTTCAAAAAATTTTCTTCAAATCTACAGTTTTGCATTACTCATTAGCCATTATTCACTCGGGTTTCGTGTGGTTACAACTTTAATTTCACATGATGGCGATACTCATCAATGATCTGGATTTAACACCAACAACCAATTCAAAGTACTCAACCGCCTCGTTTCTGAAGCATCCAAATTCTCTCTAATTCTTAATTCCTTGTGTGCATTAATGTTAAAAACGACATACCATCTGCACTACTTGCACTGATCAAGTAATCAATTTGACAAACACTAGATTTAACAAATCTCGTTGTTCCAAATCACAAGAACCCTATACATCATGACAATTCACAATACATATCCATCCAGCAGACCCTACCACTTGTTTATTAATTTCAACAAAGTTTACAAGTTCTTGTGCTGTCCTTTGATTTTAGATTGTTCAATGGCAATAGAATAATAATACTAAGAGGAAATTTTAGGTGACCTAAAATGAACGAGGATGCCATAATTGGACTTTGACGTTCCACCTTCAATCGTGCAATTACTATTAAAATATTGATGGTGCTAGTTTTACACGGTACCGTGGACTCATTGAGCAAGAGAAGTAGTTCAAGAGTCAAAAATACACAAAAGAGGTGGGCTTGAACGGAAAATATTGAAGTGGATTAGTTTACAAGTGGAACAGTAGATTTTGTGGTTCACCATCGTCCCCATCTTTCACTAATGAGCCCTCTTCTGAGTCCCGTATAGATTTCATGTAGACCCCTTAAACCGTCGTAGCAAAAACAAGGTACCATATATTGTTTTTCATCTATTACTACCACCATCGATCAATTTACAGCACGGAAATAAACAACATGACTAGGAAAATATAGGAGCAACAGCAAACAGAAACTAAGAAACCCCCCCTCTTCCTTTTCTTGATTTATATTTTAAGCGACAGATGAGAAAACAACAATTTTGCAGTGGATGCGACACCAATACTTCTTTTTTTTTTTTTTTTTAAATGGACACTAATACTTCTTGTTGCTGAAACTGTCTCTGTATCTACAGCTGCGTTTACTACTTGTCCCATCGAGATGAAAAATTCACTTAAAAAAGAGTAAAAGATTAGTCAATTCACAATTTCACCATTGCATAATATCTAGTTCTCTATTTCATGAACAACCTTTAATCTAGGGACACAAAGACATTGGAAAACAATCATAAAAATTTCCATGCATGTCTCCGTTCGTCCTCAGAGGATTGCATCTATCCTTCCAATTCGAGTAGTCGTTTCATCTCAACGCAGTCCACAGTGCGGTAAACGCTAACCCACTACTAAAAATGTCCTAATAAAACAATTGTAGGTAAAATCTGAAAGCACATACATAACTCTACGTATTATAACAATGCATAAATAAGCATGCAAAATCGGCTCAATAAAAAAGTACCAAAAAATTACTAAGGAGATAAGAGGAAATCCAAATTCTACCGTCAATTAATAAGTGAAGCAATCGTGAACACATGATGCATACAAAATTCTTCAAAACAAACACTATTACATCCGGCTAGCAAATACTATTAAAATTCTGCCCTGATGATCTATCTTCCTTGAAAGAAGGTTATGACTAATACTATATAAGTAGTGATACTATATTTGTTTATAACTTATAAAAAGCAAAATAGCATAAGCGTCAAATAAAATTCTGGGCCTTAGCGCAAGGAATCACTTGTCGGAGTCCGAAGTGTGGGCCTCGTCGGTCGGTTTGTCAGCAGCGTCGGTGACGTCATCAGGGTCACCAGCAGGATCAGACTTGTCCATGGCCGATCGAGCCTTCTGGAGCCAGGGTCTGAAAGCAAGTTCGATGGTGAGCCACCCGAACGCTAGGGCTCCGAACACCAACGCCGCCGACTTTGCTGGGTTTGGTTTCCCCATCTCTAGGGCTCCTCTTCAACGATTTTCTCGAGGATTATGTCCGTGCAGAGTATAGTAGAGCTTTGAGGGTTTTGGGTAAAAGACCCAAATGTATTTATATAGATTTTACCTATCGAGGGGAACTGGGAATTACTGCATTACATGCATCCCATCTAATTTGGCCCAACAGCCACTTGTCAGGTCTCTCCACTTCGATTTTAAATTATCACACAGTAAATTCTCGGCCCAGATTTGGCCTTCCCTATTCCCCTTTCCATTGTTTGTTTTAAATTCCTTTTTCTTGAATGGTTGTTCTCCATGAATTCATCGAAATTACGAACTGTTAGAATCCTTGAAAGAAACGGCAGCGTCAAATTTTAGTTGTGGTCCAATACTCTTATAGTCTAACTCACAAACTTTAAACATTAAAAGGATTGAAAATTAGTCCTTCCATAAAAATATTTTAGAAAAATGGTCCCTCCGTGGTAACATTTGAGATAACTCTACACCGATTTCTGCCCGATAAACCTGCCTATACTTCTGAGCAAGGCTAACTGATGAGCGATACCGCACTTATCCGACATTTTATAGTTACGTTTCCCCATCTACTATACTCAGTTCTGCTTCATGTAAACAATGACAGTGCAAGATTATGGCCTCCCCTGAACCAAAAAAGCAAGTGCAAAATAGACATTGATCCAGAATTATAAAACCAACAGTAAAAGATCCCACGCCTATGGCTGTGAAATTATTGGAAGATATGAAACGAAGGATTTTCTTCTGCATAGCCAGGGAATCTAGAATAGTCAACATCCATAAAGTACATAGAACCACAAGCAGGCACCACAAGATCTCTATGCTAACTACTCAGCATCTGGAAACTAGAGCATCAACGTAGTATACCCCACATATGTGAAATCACAGGCCCCGCAACCATGTAGAACAATTCAGAAAACATAATTGGCAGGGAGAGAGATTAATTCACATCGTTGTGACTGCCAGAAGTATAACACATATATCCAACATAGTCCCAGACACAAATTACGATTCAGAAGAACTCTCTAGAGATAGTACTGGAGATCATCCATCTAATTAGCATTCCCTCAATACAGATGTTTACATAACTGGATGCAACAAAAATTGCAACTGGCGGAACAGATCTAGCGCCCTCGGCCACGTCCACGCCCGCGTCCACGTCCGCGTCCGCGTCCCAAAGGCCTCCCTGGATCATGACAAACAGAAAAAGAAACAATCGAAAAAGAATGATTAAAATAGAGAAGCCAAAATCATGAACTGATGTGACATCAACACATGAGACAACTTCCATACCGGTGGTTGGCTTCTTAGGTTTCACCCTAGGCGTCTCTTCCACTAGCAAAGTCTCCAGATTTAAGCTGTCTGGAAGGATGTAATAACGAATGTTATTACCCCTTACACTCAGGTGATCCAAAGTCACTGGATTCTTTCCCTTGAGTGTAAGTTTTACAGTCTTCAAATGTGTGTTCATGCTGATATCCACACCTATAACAAAGTCAATGAACTTACCATCAGAATGCAGTGCAGCAACTAGTTTTACGCAATTATGTTTGTATGATACTTAATAACCAAGATTAGGAATCAAGAGCTTTTAAGAGAATAAATTGGATCTCTAGCATCTAAAGGAAAATCATGCATATTTTAGAGCACAAACAACTTTGTAGCTGTAAAAAGAAGTTAAAAGAACAGCTCAAGTCTAAGAACATATTAGAGGTACATACAGTAGCAAATAGCAACCAGAGTTCTGATATACACTTCATTAAATTAACTATCTAGAATTCCTTTCACTTACACACACCATGTGAATTAGGGTGAAAACCACATGAATAATCATTTTTTTCTCAAGCTTCTCAAAGCTTTCATACTAAAACCACAAAAGCTACTTTCCCCTCCTCTGTCCTTCCCCAGTGATAATTCATTACCCAGCTATCTGTCCACTCAGAGGAAAATTTTGTTGATGATCTTCCAATTCCATATTGGATTCCCAGGATTGCAGCTTTGGAGAGAACCGATATCACAAAAATCTAAATACTGCGTATATATTTCATATTAACCTTCAATAAAAAGAAGAATAATTGGGAGCTTAAATGAAAGTAATGCTTGACATTTAGAACTACAAAATTTTAAAAGCAAATGCAGAGTAACAACAAAAGTGTTCGACCTTTAAGAGGTTACAGGACACTGCATAATGGAATAACAAAATTCAATCATTTAAACATTGCAAAAGACACAAGGAGCAAAAACACAAAAATAAAGAGGGTCCAAGACAGAGATGCCTAAAGCAGAATGAGGTATCCCATATCATTTTCATCTCAAATTGTGTCCATTTATCTGCAAATTTCTTCATCTCAGTCGAACTATTTTCTATGTAGTAACCTACCCATCTTCTTTGCTTCTTGCTTTATTGACAAAATATGCAAAATATGCACAGTACAAATAGATAAATAAATACTTTTGTATTCTTGTTGGGAAAGGAGCATTATCCGTATGATGCATACTTACTGAAGCCTACTTTAATTCAAGGGTCCATTGAGATACACAAACAGTGTCATTGGTATAATCCTACTCTTGACATTTAAAACATTAACCTTTAGGAGAGCAATTTGAATTGATCAAGCTCGAGTGTGTTTCAATCTAAGTATAATAATCCATAAACCAAAAGGCATCACTACAAAACCACAAGGATGGTTTCGGCTTCACATTTATAGTTAAAATTCATTCAGATCTAGTTCACTGACCAACAATGAGAACTCTTCAAAGCAAGTAGTTAAATGCGCAATTGACACCAAAGCTCAGTATTCCTGACCCGGACTCTAGCAATGTACCTACATCGAATTTGCTCTTCCAAATACTCATTCTCCAGTACACAACAGTATATGACAAAATTTGAACAGGCACGGGATCTACTTAATTAGCAGATACTAAACATTGAAAACAAGGGAACCCTAAGATTTTTCTTACTTAATTTGAAGAACTTATTCCACAAAAGAAAAGAATTCGAACATGGAAAATTCGATCGGCAAACATAATTCGAAACTATTTGCGGAGGCTTTAGCTATCACCAAAAACAAATTAAATAAAGAGGAAAAAAGGAGTAGCGCATAACTTTCGTGCTTTGGTTAACAGAGCGTGCGTGTGTGGTTGTGTGCGTGCGTGCGTGTGAGGGAGTAAGAAGCAACCTGTAATGGTTCCGTGAACAACGGTGCCGTTTTTTAGCTCAATCGAGACGGTCTCATTGTTCAACTTCATCAAAAATCTGAGTACAAGAAGTTAATTGGAATATAGTTAAAAACAACCAGATCAAAATAAACACCATTTTCGGATAAATGAAGTGCAAAAGTTTTAAAATATAAATATATAAGAAATCGCACCTAACGAGCTTCATCGTTGCAGAAGAAGAAGAAGAAGACGAACGCTAGGGCTTTGTCGAGCCAAGAACCAAAATAAATGCCTTAATGGGGGGAAGAAAAGGGTTTTAGGGCTGGGGCCGCGGTCGTAACGTGTCTTTGACAATACATTATACATAGCGTTCCTACGACGTCGTAATCTTGACGGATCTCTCCCCCTTAATCTTCTCATTTATTGGTCTCCCACGTATATGAGAAGTGTCCACCATGAAATTCACTAATGGCCCAAATAGATTTAGGCCGTGAGCGTGCTGAGAGTTCGAAGCCCAAGTTCACATTATTATCAAGCTATAAAATACAAAGAATTTTGAATTTTATGAATATCAATTTCCATTGACAAAAGAAATGGATCTGAAAAAGAAATAATTGAGATAACCTAATTTGAAATCAATAAATTTAACCTTTCAAATTCACTCTCAATTAGTTAATGAATTCAGATTTTCTCTAATGAGTCATATAAACAACTAAGTGAATTCCAAATTTAGAGTAATACAAATACTTCTGATTTCTGGATAAAAAAAAAAAGAATTCCAAATTTAGAAGAACGTCAACAGGATTTATAGGTGCATAGTTTTTTTTTCCCCCCTCCCATTGGAGGAGTAGGCACTAAGCAGACTGACGCATCAAGACAGTTCGTTGCTCGACTGGAGATTATAACTTTATAAGGTAAGATTCCGTTCATTGGATTAGTACTTAGGCCTCTAGCCCAGTTAGCAAAAGAGAATAGTCAATTATGGCGAAAATATCTGGTCACTCCCGTATTGGGCCGCCCATCTTCTTTTGCCCGTTTTTGTTTTCAAAATTGGGGAATTTGAATTTGAAATTTAGCATTTTCGTTGTCACCTCAAAATGAAAATAATAACTTTGAACGAGCACCATATCTCGACAAAAAAGCAAAATTAAATGGGCAAAATATTCTAGAGTTCAAACTCCAAACTTCAAAACTGACTTAGCGTCAACATAATTCATAAAAAATAAAAAAAAAAATTAAGTTCTAAATATGTTTGTACCAAAAGTTAAGATATTGATGACAAATTATAGTAACTTTTGTTTTTGGAGCCCCCGTGCTAACTTGGAAAGCAAATTGCCAATCTTATTTTCATATAGGTGAGTCAACAACGAACTTTGAATTTCAGTATTTGTCAGACAGAGGAAAATTTTTTTTACTTAGGTTCACAAATTGTGATGTCTCCCAAAATCGTAATAACTGGAAAATTAGATTTTTGTTTATATCAGCATGCTTATGTCAGGCGAATAACGCGTTGTTGAACACTTGAACTAGATAATATTTAACGGTATAAATGTGAAGTACTGGATATCATTATTAATCAGAGGAAGATTTACGGTTTTTCATAGCTACCAACAAACGTGCATGTTTTTATTACAGAAAAAGGTTACAAGAAAGGGTAATCCAAACACAGTGACCATAAGGCCATTATTCCATTGAGAACATTGTGCTTAATTTAGTGCTAATAAGCGTCTAAAAGGGGAAAAAAATAAAATAAAATAAAATAAAATTTAGGCAGTGGATGTGAAATTGAAGTTGGCGCAGGTGGTTCGACTGCCCAAAAGCGTATTGGTGAAGCCCAACCTTGAGGTTGCCAAATCGAATTCCAAAAGATTGTCTTCCAACTGGAGCCCGCCGATGACAATTGCAGTCCTGGGATTAGATCCGCCATCAACAAATCCTAGGCACAGAACATTATCGTTTACCTGAACCATCGAGTTTGAACCGGTGAAAGTCCAAGCCACACTTTGACTCTGCAAAACAAGGTTGATGGATGGCACAGCTGCACCCACTCTCGTGCTAAGAACGTTTCTTGAGCTGAAACACACCTCAAACGGAGCAACAGCAGCAACTCTACTGATATTCATTGCAGCCGCCTCTCTAATAAAGGCTTCAGTGACTGCTTTGAAGATGGATGTCTCCAATACAGTGTAGGGATTGACGGTGCTGATCTTTGTTCCACCATTACCTTGGCTATCAATGGTCAGCAATGTTGTGTTCAATGGTACAACTTTGTCATTGATCCTTATAGATTTAACTCCAATGAAGTATTCGTCTGACCGTTCGCCTTGGCTGAAAACTCCAGCAGTGCTGACAGGATTGATGAAAAGTGGGGTGTATGTCAAAAGCTGAGATGCTTCAATGTTAGGGAGCAAATTGTAGGGTCCATCACCCATAAAGACTACTCCACTGGCCCTGGTTGAAGATGATAGGCAAATGGCAAATTTTCTGTCGAAACTGAAGGCAGCAGAAAATTGAGATGGGAGTGCAATTCGACTGCGGCTGAGTCCAGCCATGCCAACTGTACCACTGGCAAGGCCATCCAGGAGGAAAGTAGGGGCACACGAGAAAATGAACTGAGGAACTGTCACGGAGCGACCAGGGTTTGATCCATCGGTTGATGCTACGGTGAGAGCATCCTGAGCTACCTCACCCCCAGTGGAGGTGTGAGTAACGGTGTTCTCAGGGAATACAAAACAGGTGTTAGTGTTGCAACCTGGCCTAGGTCCATCTGTGCAATTTCCGCAACCGTCATTTCCTGCTAGTGAGCACTGAGCACTGCGGCATCTAACGGGGCGATACGTGGATGAAACGTAATTGTTATCGCAATCAACCCACAAGAATCGGCCTCCAAGATCAAGAACAACGTTCAAGGAAACTGAGGGTGTCCTCTGATTGATTTTGGTCAGGTATTGCAAAGTGGAAGCATCCTTTGTGACTGGAAGGACCAGTGCACGTGGGCGAAAAGAGGTCTGAGCACAAGTCAGTGTGAACAGTAGCAAAACGGATAAAACAGCAGCTTTAATATTGGAGGAGGCCATTTCCGAATATTTTGATGGGTTTAACTTAACGAATGTGGTGAATTGCAACCCCTATTTATATGTTCTTTGTGCACGAATTGTCCTGCTGTGCTGGTCTGCGGGACACGCCACCATTTATGAATGACTTAAAGCCAGTTTCAAAGGAACTGGATTGAATTCTTGCAAACTCATGAATTTTTAATAATTCAGAAGGATCTATGATGTTCTACTTTTGTATTTTGACTTTGACAATATCTACAACTTTAGGCTGCATGTCGATGATTGTTTTTTAAGGTGTTTTTTAAAAATAATTACCGTAACAGTTTTCAATATTATTATTGATAAATGTGCATGTGAGATAAAAAAAAATAATTAAAAAATGTATTTAAAGTTTTTAAAAAATATGTTTTGAAAAAATACCAACAAACAAGCAAAGTAATTATTTGGAATGTATATGCATGATACAATACTAGTCAATTATATGTAACTGAAATCTGGAAGCTGTAATTTTCCATATAGCCCACTGCACCGACAGCAGACGCCACACCACCGTGTAACCAGAAATATTTCGCAAATTGCGACTGGATTTGGTTCCGTGGAATTATTCTGTTTCCGTGGGCAAGACTTTGGAAGCCTTCAGGTGCCAGGCATTCAATTGTGACAGCTTAAACCAAAATCTGATTTATGCTTCAATATACTGTTTCCATTTGAACGAATTTCCGAGTTTTTTCAAAAAAAAAAAAAAAACGCATTTCCGAGTTTATCCAAATATCATTATTTTTTAAATAATAAACCGCTTTCTATTTGACAAAGTGGGTCTACAGGTTTTAAGTCACAGAGACTACAGCACCCTCATTGGATAGAGACTTCTGCAGAGCTCATCGTTACAACTTACATCCAAGATTGAATACTAATTAGTAGCGGATAGGTGTGAGAAAAGACATACGGAAATTGGGGGAAAAAACAAAAGGAAACTGCACCAATAAAGTTTACAGGAATTCGTTTTTCAAATGCCTTGGAATTAGTTTATAAAAAACAAAAATTGTGGGAATTCTTTAGTCACATAGAATAGTTAAACAGATTACAGAAGCTGTTCCTTATAATAAAATGTTCAATCATAATTTATATATTTTGAACAAGTAGCTTGATAGCATCATCATCAGCAAGTAAAATAGCTCATCCCTTGAGCAGTAAAGAAGAATATAGCCCGTGTCGGTCGTTAGGCTTGTCGGATTTCCAAAGCGTAGAAGTTTCAATCAGTAGAGAAATCATTGATATTCTGGTACAAGATAACGAAATTGTTTTATCATTGCTGTACGCTAAATTGTCTTAGGCGTAACATTTTTCTAACTTCTATCTTTAGTTATTTTTTCAAATGTCATCTCTTCCATAGAAAGGAAAGTCAAATATTTATGCGATCCGTTAATCCATCATGTGAAGCTCAGAAAGCCAGCGTGTTGGTCAATTGTGCTGGCAAGCTTGCGTGTTTCTGGATCACCAATTTTGAACTAATGTCAAAGTCTAATATGTTTACTTTCTGCTTTCATCCCGATTAAGATTGAGCTTATCCTGCATTTCAAAAAAAAAAAAAAGATTGAGCTTATCCAAACTAAAGTCGTACATTTTAAGTAATTGATTATTAGTCTTATGTAAACTCAATACGTGGACTAGTCAAGCAAGTGGAAAGCCATAACTCTTGGTGAGATGTAAGATCGGACATCATTATTCGTTATCTCTACCAAAATAAAAAATATTATTCATCATCAAAGTCCTAATACTAGTTGTATTTTTTAAAAAGTATGGCATCAATATTTTAGCAAAGGTACGTGTTAAAAAAATGATGGTACAGTAACGTGTTCAAAATTGTTTCAAGAAATTATTCCGAAAAACTTCAATCCGGAACCTTGTCAGACAAACCAGTGAATATAAAATGTACCACCATGCAGTGACAAGTGTTGCTGTGTTTACATGATGACTCTACTTTTTTAGCTATGATACAAACTAGGTCAATTTTGTATCATACAAAAAATTAATAGTTGAATGAGAACGAGAAGATAAATTCACATAAATTATTAATTTAATCTACAAATAGTTAGGTTCACATGAATTATCAAAATTATACTTATTTTTATATAATTGTTCTGTACACCATAAAAGTATCCATAATTCTAAACTCATCGAAACTAATTCAAGATTGTTTCCTGAAAGTAACACACACACAATATAATATTTGTTAGCATAAACAACTAAAGAAACACACCAATATTGCATGGTTTGATTAGCTTTTTTTTTATTTTCTTTTTCTTTTTTGTTGGTTTTCTCAACTTAAGTATTTTGGTGCTTCAAAGGGAGCCCATACAAGTCAGCTAATAATCTCGATTTTGTATTCTAATAGATTAGTTTATTGTATAGTTAAAATTGTAAATATTTTATCACAAAAGAAATTATTTTTACATATGGATACTAAGAAGATGGTTAATTACTAATTAGAAATGCCATTAATCAGATAAGAAAAAAGTTCTCTCTCAAGACGTGCTAGAGTTCTCTCCAAAAACTATGTTCTGTTCTTGCCTTATCACAAAAGAAATTATTTTTAATTGAACATTTAAGGAGATACCAAGAAGAATACCAAATTGGCCTGCTTATCCAATTTAATGTTCAATTCAAAATTTTTATTCTTCATCCAAAAAAAAAAAAAAAATTGTTGTTGCTTACTAAGCTTTCTTACATATTCTACCCCCTAACAAGCAGACACATAGTGTCAATGCCTGCTTTTGTGCTTGTATGTGTGATGTTGTGATGCGTGTGACCTTTAGAGGATGGCGTTTATTAACCAGCAAAATACGTAATGGAGAGGTGAGAGGCTGATATTGTGGAGCTCAATTCTTGTTGAATGTATTAAGGGGGTGTTTGGTTTAGGGGAATCAAAGAGGGGAATGGGTATCACAAGTAATGATACCCATTGTTGATGTTTGTTAAACAACTATCACTATCATTCAATGGGAATGATAGTGATTAATTGGGGTGTTAATGATTCCTCCCAAAATACTAGTCTATCAAACCCATTAACCCTTATTATTAAGGGCAAAAACACACCCATTAAAAATATATATATCTTTTGAGCTACCCACTCTCTCTCTCTCTCTCTCTCTCTCTCTCTCTCTCTCTCTCTCTCTCTCTCTCTCTCTCTTTTGATTTTGAATATTTTTTATTAGTACTTTATAAATTTTTTTATAAAAATTCTTTTTTATAATTTTTTTACATTCAATAATTTTATAAAAAATTATATTGAAAATCAAAAATATGTAATACTCTCTATTAATATAATAAAAATGACTTTTTTTTAAGATTATCATTTCCATAAAACTCAAATTAGAGCATGACTATATTTAAAATTGAAGAAATCTTTTTAAATTTTTTTCAAATATACAAAATAAGAACTAAAAAATATGTATATCATAAATAAAAATTTTAAAATTTACTTGAAAGTCATTTCAGTATACCAAACAAATATTCTTATAATGATACCCCTTCAATATACCAAACAAATATTCTTATAATGATACCTATTTCATTATTAAACCAAACATGTTGGGGGGAATCATCAAAACCCATACTCATAGTAGGGTTAATGATACCCATAGTGATAGTGATTGAGGAATTTGAACCAAACGCCTCCTAAGATTAAGCAAAACAAAAAAATTATAAATTGTATGATATAAATTGAAACTAATATATGTGTGCTGTCATAAGAAAAAAACACTGAAATTAATATTGCTTCAAATTAACCAGGGTGGAACAAATAGAGGGTCGAGCGGTTACAGTTTTACAACTGCACTTCAAAGGTCCAAGTTCGAATCCCACCAACACCATTTCTTTTCTTTTATTATAATTGTTATTGTAATAATGTAAGTTGATTAAAAAGAAAACAAAATTAAGTCGTGTACTCAATTATATGTGCATATAATTGAGTTTCTTTTCAATTATTAGGCTTAAGTCGTGTACTTCACACGACATATCGCAACTAACGGCAAAAATTTTTGGTTAATGTAATACCAAGGACCTTTAGGGGTATTCTAGTAATTTGGGATGTTTGGGGTGAATATGTCAATTGAAAAACCAAGAGGGACTCAATTACAAATTTGATAACTTGTTTTCTTTGCCCAAATGGACAGACTTTCTTTTTTTCTTCCTTCATTTCTCTCTTCTTTCCTAAAACGCCTCTCTCTCTTGCTCTCTCTTTCTAAAATCTCTCTACTCTTACTTGAAAAAGGTAGTAGAGACTTGAATT
Organism: Mitragyna speciosa; assembly: GCA_024721245.1. NCBI lineage: Eukaryota > Viridiplantae > Streptophyta > Magnoliopsida > Gentianales > Rubiaceae > Mitragyna > Mitragyna speciosa. Next base: position 50,870 of record JAMWEH010001349.1, on the reverse strand, counting down.
TCCAAGGGCAAATAAGAAGAAGAGATCTTGATCCTTCTACCCAAGGTAAAATTTTTAAACCTAACTTCATATTTCATGAGTTTTTGTTATAGTAGGAGTAGTGTAATTAGTGGTTGATTAGGGAAGATTTATGGTCACTATGCTTATTAAAAATGGGTTTATGTTGGTATGGGTGAATATGTGTGAGTTTATGGTTGATTCATGAAGAATGTGGGTGAAGGACCTTGAGGGTAAATGTATGATTTTTGGGTGTGATTCATAATGTATGAAGTATGCTATGTTTATGAGTGGTGTTCTTAGCATATTATGCCAATTTGGAGTTGATTTGGTGTTTGGATGGTGTTGGATGAAGTAGGAGTGAGTGGATTTGATTTTGGGTTTGTTGCAAATTTGCAGATCGCGTTTTCTGGACTCATCCGCGGTGCCATCCGCGCCGCGGATGAGGCCGCGGCTCTGTTGGGCTGTTGGTCTGGAGCCATCCGCGGCGTCATCCGCGGCGCGGATGACCCCGCGGATGGATACTGTTGGTGAGCCGCGGCGTGAGCCGCGCCGCGACTGACGCCGCGGATCACAACAGTTCCTCCCTCTTGTATTTCGTTTTGCGTAACAGTTAGATGTATGCCTCAGTTATGATTTCTTGGTAGAGCTAGTGTTTAACCGGATGTTTAATTGTATGTTTTAGGCGGAGAACGTGATCAACCCTTTGCAGAGTATTGAGTTAGTTCGGACCGAGGTAAGTGGGACTTGTATCCCTTAGATTTTGAAAATGAGTTATTGTAAAGTATAATTGCTTTGAAACCCTACTTGCTATAGAAAAAGGGTTTGATTGTGATTATGTTCGTATTTTACCTTGACTTGACAGTATATATGATACAAATGAATCATTTGAACAATGAAATGAATGTGTGTATGATATTGTATGGTTGACCGAACTGGCCGGGTGATAGTCAGTAGGACCGAACTGGTCGGGTGATAGTCAGTAGGATCGAACTGACCGGGCGATAGTCAGTAGGACCGAACTGGCCGAGTAAAGTCAGTCTGACCGAGCTGGCCGGGTTAAAGTCAGTCTGACCAAACTGACTGGGTAGAAGTTAGTATGACCGGGCAACCGGGTTACAGTGAATGACTGGATATCCAGGACTTTGTTTTGAATGATTTGAACCTTTGTTTGAATGTAATGATGCTTTGTTTAACTGCATTGTCTGGTTTGATACGTGATATTGGATTCGTGATAAATTGTGCATTATCTAACTCCTACGTACTTATATGAACCAATGACTATGTGTTTCGAACGTAGCTATATGTATGGCACTTTCAAGCCACTAGGTGATGCTTTTGTCACTTACTGAGTGATTTTGTCACTCACCCCTTCCTTATTGATATGCAGTGCATGATGTTTGGGTGGCTGGAGAGTGTGCTGACACTCGGGGTATGCAAGGAGATTAAATGTTAGTAAGTTTGTAGTGATTTGTATTTATGCTCTTAGACTATGTTGTACTCTTTCTTATGTTAGGTTAAGACCCTAACGGGGTATGTTAGACCTTTGGAGTCGAGTATGTAAAGATATGAAGATGGTATAATATGGGATAACATTGTACTTGCAATACTAATGATTATGGATACTTATGGGTTCGGAATGTTGTTATGGCTTTATTATGTAATATTTGGGATGTATATGTTAGATGTTTTGATTTTAGGAGCCTTGTGACTCAGTTTAGTCTAGTCACGGCGGTGTTATATTCCGAGCACGGGGCGTGACAGTTAACATGTCCTAACGGTAAAATTGTTTGGAATTTTTTTTTTATGTGAATTTTTATTCCTAATTTGTTCGCAGTTTATAGCCTACTTACTTGCCAGTCTAGTAATTCCGGAGTGCCTATCGTAGCACAGGAGTCTTACCAAAAAGAGGACGGCTAAAACTGATCATCATCCCATGAAAATGCGGTTGTCTTCTTCTAGTTCCAGCTGCAAATCAACATAGGTTTATCTTACTGGTTTCCCACACACGTCAAAAAAGGCACAACTTATAGCTCGTCATCAAATAATACATGCATCCCATGTACATGAACTTGCGTCATCTGTTGTTAATGGATAACACCGATCACCTCAAACTTCTTCCGCTTGCACTACTAATTAATCTCTCTGCCCAATTCTATTCAGAAATATTAAATCCTATCTTCAGCAGACAATGATTCATAACTCAATGGCTCTCAATTTAAACTTCTTCTTCTTCTTCTTTGTTTCTTTTCTCTGCATTGAAGATAGTCTGCTCCAATTTGACCTGGTTTCCAAGAGGCTTGGATTTAGCTCCTCTGTTCTATTCAGGAGCACGACTTGTTCCGACTTCAATTTCACCATGAACAAATAACAAAATAATTCGTGATGGAGCACATCACTTTGGAGAATGATGTACTGTAATGCATTTGCTTGGTTAGCGTCCTATAAATGAATAAAATTTGTTTTTCCTTTGCCAGTAGTTAGCATTATCCGATTGATTATTAACTATACTGCTATAGTTTCAGCTCGAGAGGTGCTTACCAGTTGGTGTGAGTTGTGAGTACTAATAGGCCTATTCTCCATAGCACCCGCGAATCTAAACGCTCCAATTGTCTCTATCAAACTGGTATTGAAGATACCCATGCCGGTTGAATTCTACTGGTATTGAATGGGTATTGAAGATACCTATTCAGTTTCAATCACACTCTTTTGTCAGTAGAAGTCCCCACCGAAGAAATTAGAGTACATAAAACCCGAGTGAGTATTGCGTACACCACGCGTGCCACGTGGCGTGCCACGTGGTACACTAGAACCAATCATACATCGCCAAATAATACAAAGTATGACCCACCATTGCCACATGGCAATATGTGATTGGTTTTAGTACACCACGTGGCAATGCACGTGGTGTATTATATACTTTTCCCATAAAACCCCCCTTGTCCTGCCATTTTGCTACTCGCTGCCAAAGAATAATGCATGCCGTACATACATCATCCTTTATCATTTCTTACTACTTAAATGCGGCCAGAGTTTAATCTATATGCTACCCTATGCTGCAAAATCAAATTCTCAACCGAAATCTTACAAAAGCTTACACATCGACTAGCCAAAGTGATGGCACTGTCACTTGAATGTTCATTCAGCAATTTTAGTTGCAAGGCATTTTCCATGTTATAGCCAATTATTGCAACAAAAAAACAAGTTACACAAATAAGCAACCACAGACGGTATGAAGTACAGAGCAAAGATAATCTCACAAATACAATGGATACAGATTTAGCAGAATATTTGGTACAATAAGTAACAACAGTAAAATTATGTGAGGATTTATTGAACTCCAAGCAATTCCGTTATACTTTGAGGGACAGATGATAAGCGCAAATACAAGAAGCTTAAACCAAAATAGAGCCCTCCACCACAACAACTGCTTTCCCTCGAAGAAGTACCCTTTGATTCTTCTCGTCCAAATGGAGGTTTAGCACACCAGTTCTGGGGGATGCCTGAGTGAAGAGAACAATTTTTTACCGGCAAAGGGATAATATCTTGATTTCTACCTCTATCACTTTCCTTTTTAGAAATTTCCTCAAAAATTTTCCAGGACAAATACAAGTTTGTGTGCGTTCATGTGTTAAGTGCTCTGTGCATGTCATGAGAGAGAGAGAGTGTGTGTGTGTGTGTGTGAGAGAGAGAGAGAGAGAGAGAGAGAGAGAGAGAGAGAGAGAGAGAGTACCTGATATGCAACAAAATCACATTTCCCAAGCTTTTTGCTCCAATATTGTGCCAAGGCACAATGTGCACTTCCAGTTACAGGATCCTGAAATTTAAATAACAAGTCATCCTATATGTGGAGCGGCTTTTGATGATATTAAAGCATCAACCACAGCCACATAGGAATATTCATGCAATGCAGATTGGAGCACTAATTTTAGCTAACTAATGCCACAAATTGGCAGATAGCATTTACCAAATCAAGAAACCATGAAAAAGGTTCCAAAATAGGTCTCGGGTAACTTACAATTGGTTTGTTCATCAAGATAACTTAGAAGATTAAATCGAATTACCTCATTGATCCCATATTTTGGGCAGAAGTAGCGACTGTAGAAGTCAAAACCAGATTCGGGCGGTGCAGGTCCCGTGATAATTATCCCTTCGCCTAGACATTTTTCAATCTCATCAAACTGTGGTTCTACTTCTACAACGGCCTTTCCTGAAGGGAGCACAACCTACCAAAACATCACCATCATAGCCATCAGAATATATTTTATCAAAAAACAAAATCATTGAAAGTACATTATGCAGTGGACTTCTTCCTCTATTTTACTTTTATGATAGAATATTTCCATCATTTACTCACAAAGAATGAATCAAGTTTGATTATTTTCCATACATGTCCAAGAATAAATGCAAAAACATGGCCACTCGTACATAAAGAAAACTTACAACGAGCTCTTCCGCAGTAGTTGTTTTCTGAATCTCGACAATAGAAGCACCATTCAAGCTTTTGGAGACTGCTGAGGTATCTACAGATTTAAATTCAGCAATTGGGACGACTGGAAAATCAAGCTCAATGAAGTAGTCGTTCCGAGCACCGCCATTTTGATAGTCAATAGCATTGGAAGTTTTGGTTTCTGGCACTTTCTTGGCAGTTAAAATTCCAGAAAGTGTCAAGAATTCAATTTTATCAGAATTCACCAGACCGTAAGTAAAGAGAAATTGGGAGGCTGCTAAAGTTGCATGTCCACAGAGTTCAACCTGCAAAGCAGACGGAACACGGAAGAGAAAATTCTTAATGGCAGTTCCTGATTTAATTTTGCACAAAGGCCAACGAAATCATAACTTGAACTCACACAAGCACTCTTAGCTAGTGATTAGTAATGCCAATAATACATGTACTAGACAACTTTAGTTACTTTCTTAATGAATAAATGAAACATAAGTTGATATTGCAGGAATTAATTATATCATCTAGCAATCAAGATTCTGCTAAACTCAATTCCTTCTACATATAGTACTATACACTTTGCTCTAAACTACTACCGTGAAGTGGAGTCTGAAGAACAGAAAGATTCACTGAAAACACAGTAATTGAAGTTGGGAATAAGGGAAAAGTCTAAAATTTACATCCAAGATTTCGATTTATTGCAGTACTATTACTATAAGAAATTTCTGGGACTCTTCAATTTGGCTGGTAGTCAAACTTAATATGAAAGCAATAGGGGAACAGTGAAGAAATACCTCAGCCACAGGAGTGAACCAACGAAGTCTAAATCTAGGGGCCGTTGAGTGTGACTCAGAGTCAGCAATCCGAGTGAGGTAACAAGTTTCTGAGACATTAAACTCGCTAGCAACAGCTTGCAGCCATTCCTCATCTTTCTCATCCTCCAACAAACAGACCGCCGCCGGGTTCCCCTTGAACGCCTGCTCCGTGAATGCGTCCACCTGAACTTAGACAGACCCAGTAAAGCTTTAGCAAACCCATCTCATCTGGTTATTTATGCGACAATTTGTTTAGAATACCCGTATTAAAACAAATTGCATACCACACAGTACTTAACGGGCTTTTTGTCCATTCTGCAACAGCAAAGAAGCCTTCTCTGTTCCTTCTGAACCCAGTAACCACGGGAGAAGAAGGCTACGTCTTTTTTTTCTTTTTTCTTTTTTTTTTTTTTTGAAGAAAGGGAGAAGGCTACGTTTGGGAGGAATAAAATGTACTCCCATAAACGTCTAATTTTATAATCCTCCACAACGGTTTGCCTTTTTTCTTTTTTTTTTTCCTCTATTCTTGCGTAAGCTTCAGTCAATGCGAGTTAAGTGTCAAAAATGAACTTCTCTTGTTGAATGTATTAAGATTAAGCAATACAAAAAAATTATAAATTGTATGATATAAATTGAAACTAATATATGCGGAGCTCAATTCTTGTTGAATGTATTAAGATTAAGCAATACAAAAAAATTATAAATTGTATGAAATAAATTGAAACTAATATATGTGTGCTGTCATAAGAAAAAACACTGAAATTAATATTACTTCAAATTAACCATGTGCAGAATAAATAAAGGATTGAACGATTAGACCTTTACGATTCTACCTCAGATGTTCAGATTCAAATTCCACCAACACCATTTCTTTTTCCCTTGTTATAATTGTTATTGTAATTATGTAGGTTGATTAAAAAAAACAAAATTAAGTCGTGTACTCAATTATATGTGCATATAATTGAGTTTCTTTTCAATTATTAGGCTTAAGTCGTGTACTTCACACAACAAATCTTAACGGTCATCCTAACGGCAAAAAATTCTGGTTAACATGTCCTAACGGTAAAATTGTTTGGAATTTTTTTTTTTATGTGGATTTTTATTCCTAATTTGTTTGCTGTTTATAGCCTACTTATTTGCCATTCCAGTAATTCCGGATTGCCTATCGTAGCACAGGAGTCTTACCAAAAAGAGGACGGCTAAAACTGATCATCATCCCATGAAAATCCGGTTGTCTTCTTCTAGTTCCAGTTGCAAATCGACATAGGTTTATCTTGGTTTCCCACACACGTCAAAAAAGGCACAACTTATAGCTCGTCATCAAATAATACATGCATCCTGTGTACATGAACCTGCGTCATCTGTTGTCAATGGATAACACCGATCACCTCAAACTTCTTCCACTTGCACTACTAATTAATCTCTCTGCCCAATTCTATTCATAACTATTGAATCCTATCTTCAGCAGAGAATGATTCATAACTCAATGGCTCTCAATTTAAAGTTCTTCTTCTTCTTCTTTGTTTCTTTTCTCTGCATTCACCGTTCCTTTTCAGCCGTTTTAGCACCAATTATACAGGACCCTGCCACTCATTATTACACGCTGTCACTTTACTCAAAAGCCCCACTCCAACCCACCAATTTAGTTCTTGACCTGGGCGCCTCTTTCAGCTGGGTTGATTGCACCACCAACTACACTTCCTCTACGTACCATCCTATTCCCTGCGGTTCTCCTCTTTGCAACTTGCTCAATTCACCTGCTTTTATCAACTGTTCTGAACCGACCGGTCCGGTTTGCTCCAAGGACTCATCGTGCCATCTCTTTCTTACAGTCCCAAGAAACCAGAAAAGAGAAATAACGGTGCTGGCACTAGCTGACACGCTGGCATTACCCACTACCGACGGTCGCAACCCGGGTCAACTGTTGGTTGTCCCGGAATTTGTATTCTCTTGTTCTAAGAGGTCATTGCTCAAGGGCCTCGTCCCCAAAGGTGTCACCGGTTTGGCAGCTCTAGGCCGCCGGTCGAACTTTTCGCTGCCGGCGCAGGTTAGCACCGCGTTCTCTTTGCCAAAGGTGTTTGCGCTGTGCATGTCCGGTTCACCCTCAGCTCCTGGCGTGGCATTTTTCGGCACTAGTGGACCCTACTACTTTCTTTCCGAAATTGACATCTCAAAACATCTTAATTACACTCCACTCCTCCTCCCAAGTTACTGCTCTAATAGCTCCAACCAATTAAATCGTTACACTCGTCCCTCTGATGAGTACACCATTGGCCTGACTAGTATCAAAGTCAACGGAAGGGTTGTGGTACAACTTAATCGGACGCTCAAGGATGGTTATGGTGGGACCAAGCTCAGTGTTGTAAACCCGTACACCATCTTAGAGTCTTCAATATACGCACATTTCACTGAGGCGTTTGTAAATGAATTTGCCGCCCGTAAGCTCACCGCAGCACAACCTGTAAAGCCATTTAGCATATGTTACGATGCAGCGGATATTCTGGATACACGTCTGGGACCGGATGTACCGATCATTGACTTCGTGTTGCAAAGTGATGATGCGTTCTGGAGAATTTTTGGATCAAATTCAATGGTTAGGATGTCGAGTGAAGGTGTGGACGTGTGGTGTTTGGCTTTTGTGGACGGTGGGGCTAACCCTCAGTCCTCCATTGTTATAGGAGGACATCAGATGGTGGATAACATACTACAATTTGATCTCGAGTCTAAGCGGTTAGGATTTAGCTCTTCGATTTTGGTACATAATACAATGTGTGCCAATTTCAACTTCACTGTAAACAGTAGTTTTGAGCTAGTAACATGAGTATATAAATTAGTTGAAATAATTATCTCCAACTTTCCATTGTTGAAATTGATTCAAGTCGCTTCTAAGGTTTATCTTTTGATTGTATATTGAATTTGTGCTCTAGTTTACCAATTCAAAACAAACAATATCTAGTTTATTTACATCCCAAATGATGATTCATCCTTTTATTTCTCATATAAAGAGCAATGCATGGCGTGATTGAATTGAAAATGAAAGATTTGAGAATTTGTGCGTTTAAACTCATCCATCGAGTTTATGGTACTTGGCATATCCTTCGGGACATAGTACCAAAATAACATATGGTTTAAACATGAATTATGCATGCTATAATAGCCTGCATCATTTACAACTAGACGGTGAATTTAAACTTAATTAAGAAGACAAGGGAGACACTTGTTAAGTTGTATTTGACTGTAATCACATGGTATCAGTGATAAGCTTCACTTGTGAATCCAGAACTTAATCATTTAGTCAAAGAAGACAAACTAAAATTAAAATCAGTCTGCTACTAATGCACTACCCATCTAATTTTTAGAGCTTAAAACTTCAATTGCGTAAACGTGATTTCCGTCAAGCGTATATGTGCGAGTTTTTTTTTTTTTTTTTTTTTTTGCGGATAAAATAGATACCACCGGGAGCCCATCTGGAAACCAAAAGTCTAGAATTCCAGGAAGTATCAATCCGAAGTTTCGAAGATGCCAATGGGCAATTAATAATCCAACTTCCAAGTATTAAAACCCATTATATAGAGTGTCCCTCCCAGATAACACAATCCTCAGATAAAGAAATTCCAAAACGAAAATAGTACTACTGGGTAGACCATTATTCCACATTTCCACCACCTATAAATAGATGCGTCTGCAGTGAACCCGCTCAATTCGAATCTCTGAATAGAAGTTGAATGTGCTTATGATCTTGAAACAAAGTTCATGGCCATGGAAGCTCCGGCGTTAACAAGATATCTCTCGTTTATCATCTTCTTTTTCTTCTACTTATTCAGCTCCTTATCTCTTCCCGCACAAGCAGAGCAAGCCCTCCTCGCACCAATTCATAAAGACAGTTCCACCAACTTATACTCTATATCTGCATATCTCAAGACCCCTCTTCAGCCAATAAATTTACACCTTGACCTCGGTGCCTCCCTCACCTGGGTCGACTGCACTCGTCGCTACAAGTCCTCCACTTACCACCACCTTCTCTATAATGCCTCGCTCTGTCTTGAGTTAGACACCGGCATTTATGGCAACTGTTTCAAAAAACCCGGTCCCGCATGTTTCAATGATTCCTGCGATTTCTTCCCGGAGAATTCAGTGACTCGGCAGGTTACCGTCGGAAATATACTTCTTGACTCGCTTGCGTTACCGACAACTGATGGCCGAAGCCCGGGTAAACTGGCTTTGGAATCGGACTTTGTGTTTTCTTGTGGCAAAACCAAGTTGCTTAGAGGCTTGGCTAAAGGAGTCACTGGCTTAGCTGCTCTGGGGAGGTTCGATTTCTCTTTGCCGGCTCAGCTTAGCCGAGCCTTCTCTTCTCCATTCATATTTGCGATTTGCTTGCCCAGTGCAACTTCGGGTAACGGCGTGGCTATCTTCAATTCAGCTGGGCCCTACTCCTTCTTGCCCGGAATTGACCTTTCAAGCTCACTTATATACACTCCACTCATATTAAATCCATACGGCGGCACCGTTATAACTTACGTGAATCGGCCGTCGGATGAGTATTTCATCGGAGTGACTTCGATCAAAGTAAACGGAAAACTGGTGCCGTTAAATCAGACCCTTCTGATCATCAATCAAGAGGATGGATTTGGTGGGACCAAGATTACAACTTCGACACCGTACACCGTGTTACACACATCAATTTTCAAGGCGTTGACGGAGGCTTTCAGGAAGGAATCAGCTGCTCTGAACCTTACCTTAACAACGCCGGTGAAGCCATTCAGCTTGTGTTATGCAGCGGATAAAATACCTAGCACGCGCGTGGGACCGGCTGTTCCAACCATTGATCTGGTGCTACAGAGTAACAATGTGTTCTGGAGGATGTTTGGGGCAAATTCAATGGTCAACGTCAAAAGAAACGGTGTGGACGCGCTGTGTTTGGGGTTTATGGATGGTGGGCCCAATCCAAGGACGTCTATCGTAATTGGAGGGCATCAGATTGAAGATAATCTGCTCCAATTTGACCTGGTTTCCAAGAGGCTTGGATTTAGCTCCTCTGTTCTATTCAGGAGCACGACTTGTTCCGACTTCAATTTCACCATGAACAAATAACAAAATAATTCGTGATGGAGCACTTCACTTTGGAGAATGATGTACTGTGATGCATTTGCTTGGTTAGCGTCTCATAAGCGAATAAAATTTGTTTTTGCTTTGCCAGTAGTTAGCATTATCCGATTGATTATTCACTATATTGCTATATTTTCAGCTCGAGAGGTGCTTATCAGTTATTGTGAGTTGTGAGTACTAATACGCCTATTCTCCATAGCACCCGCGAATCTAAACGGTTCCATTGTCTCTATGAAACTGGTATTGAAGATACCCATGCCGGTTGAATTCTGCTCGAGTTTCTTAAGCTTTGCAAATCCAACCATTCAGTTTCAATCACACTCTTTTGTCAGTAGAAGTCCCCACCGAAGAAATTAGAGTACTTATAACCCCCCTCTTGTCCTGCCATTTTGCTACTCGCTGCCAAAGAATAATGCATGCCATACATACATCATCCTTCATCATTTCTTACTACCTAAATGCGGCCAGAGTTTAATCTGTATGCTACCCTATACCGCATAATCAAATTCTCAACCGAAATCTTACAAAAGCTTACACATCGACTAGCAAAAGTGATGGCACTGTCACTTGAATGTTCATTCAGCAATTTTAGTTGCAAGGCATTTTCCATGTTATAGCCAATTATTGCAAGAAAAAAAGAAGTTGCACAAATAAGTAACCAGAGACTGCAAAGTACAGAGCTAAGATAACCTCACAAATACAATGGATACAGATATAGCAGAATATTTGGTACAATAAGTAACAACAGTAAAATTATGTGAGGATTTATTGAACTCCAAGCAATTCCGTTATACTTTGAGGAACAGATGATAAGCGCAAATACAAGAAGCTTAAACCAAAATAGAGCCCTCCACCACAACAACTGCTTTCCCTCGAAGAAGTACCCTTTGATTCTTCTCGTCCAAATGGAGGTTTAGCACACCACTTCTTGGGGATGCCTGAGTGAAGAGAACAATTTTTCATCGGCAAAGGGATAATATCTTGATTTCTACTATCACTTTTCTTTTTAGTAATTTCCTCCAAAATTTTCAAGGACAGATACAAAGACGCAAGTTTATGTGCGTTCATGTGTTAAGTGTTCTGTGCATATGAGAGAGAGAGAGAGAGAACCTGATATGCAACAAAATCACATTTCCCCAGCTTTTTGCTCCAATATGGTGCCAAGGCACAATGCGCACTTCCACAGACAGGATCCTGAAATTTGAATAACAAGTCATTCTATATGCGGAGCTGCTTTTGATGATATTAAAACATCAACCACAGCCACATAGGAATCCATGCAATGCAGATTGGAGCAATAATTTTAGCTTACTTATGCCACAAATGGGCAGATAGCATTTGCCAAATCAAGAAACCATGAAAAAGGTTCCAAAATAGGTCTCGGGTAACTTACAATTGGTTTGTCCATCAAGATAACTTAGAAGATTAAATCGAATTACCTCATTAATCCCATATTTTGGGCAGAAGAAGCGACTGTAGAAGTCAAAACCAGATTCAGGCGGCGCAGGTCCCGTAATAATTATCCCTCTGCCTGGACATTTTTTAATCTCATCAAACTGTGGTTCTACTTCCACAACTGCCTTTCCTGAAGGAAGCACAACCTACCAAAACAACATCACCACAGCCATCAGAATATATTTTATCAAAAATACAAAATAATTGAAAAGTACATTATGCATTGAACTTCTTCCTGTATTTTACTTTGATGATAGAATATTTCCATCATTTACTCACAAAGAATGAATCAAGTTTGATTATTTTCCATGCATGTCCAAGAATAAATGCAAAAACATGACCACTCGTACAGAAAGAAAACTTACAACGAGATCTTCTGCAGTAGTTGTTTTCTGAATCTCGACAATAGAAGCACCATTCAAGCTTTTGGAGATTGCTGAGGTATCTACAGATTTAAATTCAGCAATTGGGACGACTGGAAAATCTAACTCAATGAAGTAGTCATTCCGAGCACCGCCATTTTGATAGTCAATAGCATTGGAAGTTTTGGTTTCTGGCACTTTCTTGGCAGTTAAAATTCCAGAAAGTGTCAAGAATTCAATTTTATCAGAATTCACCAGACCGTAAGTGAAGAGAAATTGGGAGGCTGCTAAAGTTGCATGTCCACAGAGTTTAACCTGCAAAGCAGACGGAACGCAGAAGAGAAAATCCTTAATGGCAGTTCCTAATATAATTTTGCACAAAGGCCAACGAAATCATAACTTGAACTCACACAAGCACTCTTAGCTAGTGATTAGTAATGCCAATAATACATGTACTAGACAACTTTAGTTACTTTCTTAATGAATAAATGAAACATAAGTTTGATATTGCAGGAATTAATTATATCATCTGGCAATCAAGATTCTGCTAAATTCAATGCCTTTTAATATAGTACTATATACTTTTTACAATATATATATATATATATATATATATATATATATATATATATATATATATATATAGTACTATATACTGTGCTTTAAACTACTACCGTGAAGTGGAGTCTGAAGAACAGAAAGATTCACTGCAAACACGGTAATTGAAGTAGGGAATGAGGGGAAAGTCTAAGATTTGCATCCAAGACTTCGATTTATTGCACAACTATTACTATAAGAAATTTCTGGCACTCTGCAATTTAACTGGTAGTCAAACTTAATATGAAAGTAATAGGGGAAGAGTGAAGTGACATACCTCAGCCACAGGAGTGAACCAACGAAGCCTAAATCTAGGGGCCGTTGACTGTGACTCAGAGTCAGCAATCCGAGTGAGGTAACAAGTTTCTGAGATATTAAACTCGCTAGCAACAGCTTGGAGCCATTCCTCATCTTTCTCATCCTCCAACAAACAAACCGCCGCCGGGTTCCCCTTGAACGCCTGCTCCGTGAATGCGTCCACCTGAACTTAGACAGACCCAGTAAAGCCTTAGCAAAACCCATCTCATCTGGTTATTTATGCGACAATTTGTTTAGAATACCAGTATTAAAACAAATTGCATACCACACAGTACTTAACGGGCTTTTTGTCCATTCTGCAACGGCAAAGAAGCCTTCTCTGTTCTTTCTGTACCCAGTAACCACGGGAGAAGGCTACGTTTGGGAGGAATAAAATGTACTCCCATAAACGTCAAATTTTATAATCCTGCACAAGGGTTTGCTTTTTGTTTTTTCTATTCTTGTTTAAGCTTCAGTCAATGCAAGTTAAGTGGCAAAAATGAACTTCTCTACTCCTGTTCTTGGGGTCCAAGAATACAGCCTAAAATTTTATTTAGCCACGTCTTGATAAACATTTATTATTTATATAGGAACAGGTAATTTCCACCTAAAACACAATCTTTTCCTTGGTCAAATCTGGTGCAACTCCTAAAACAAATCCATTCTGTAGTCGTGAACAGAGGACTGGCAGGTTAACAAGCGCATCCAATCATCCATCCGTGATTCTTTTTCAGTTATACTAATTCAACTAGCTTTGCTAGACTATGAACTAGGAAAAGCCAGCATCCGTTCCCACAGATGAATTGGCAAAAATAAGCTTGCCTGAGATTACCCTGCCGTGATGTACATTCTCAGCCTGCATCCAAAGATGGAACCTTGAAAATTCACTTCCGTCAACTGCTTACAAAAACTAATCCTAACATTGTAACACTTATCAATCAGTCTGTAATTTTGACACACAGATTGATTATAAACAGATAAAAAAAATTGTTGATAATCGGTTGCTAGGTTTCGCTGACATGGAAACCACACATAACAACTCTTAACAGAATATGCCACCTATGCTGAAAGGAAAGTAGAAAAGGACCAGAAGAAACCAATTGTGTTGTGAAACTATTATTGAGAATATATTTACATGGAAATCAAATACAAACTTCACCAGCTAGATTCCTAAATCCATCTACCTGCATCAAGAGACGAGTAGCTCCAACACATTTAAACCACCAAGAATGGAGTACATTATTTAATGTTACAAGAATTCAGAGCCAAACTTCAACATTATGAACTAAATTAAAGATAATGCACAAATTTGTGCTATAATACATGACCACGTCATGGGAGGTTAATCACCACATCCCTTCTTTTGCCATTTTGAGAAAGTTGCAAAGAGTGATGTTCGGAAGCTCAAAATCACCAGCCTTTTTCTTCCTTATCTTAGTCATTTTCAACGTCTGTGTGCCCTTTGTATGTGTCACTGTTGTCAAGACCAAGTTGTAGAACTGTGAAAGGGAATTTGGGAGGCAAAACATTAGACACAATACAAAGAAATAAGTCAGATAATCATTTCACCGCTTTAAATCACAATCCCTCCTCTATACTTGTAGAAATCAAGAGCATGGTTCAAAGGATTGTTAAATTCAACAATAACTTATTTTTTATGTGGTTCGTCAAAAAGTAGGTAACATCTTTAAGGGGAAATTACACTTCTTCTCATGTTTATTTTTTATGTGGTTCATCAAAAAATTAGTAACCTCTTCAAGGGGAAGTTACAATTCTTCTCATTGTTCAGAAGATCTCCTAGAAAAATGGAGATTAAGAATAGTACTTAATCTGCTGAATGCAAATAGTCAGTCTTTCACATTCATTAATCAAGTTGGAAGATGTACCTCACAAACACCATGCAGTAACAACCGACGGAAAGGATCTTGAATATGCAATTCAAGAACAGCTCCATCTCCACTATCTTTGATAAAATCCCGTATGCAATCCTAAACCAAATAATTTCTTTAATCAGGGCAAAACCAATTAAATGACAGGCAAATTAGTGAAAAAAGCATAGAGAGCATAAAAAATGTTAATGACGCAAGTTTATCACAAAAAGAAACTAGAAATAACCAAGCAAAATAAGTAATTCTAAACTGTCCAGGTAAATGTCAAACTTACCTCATATCCACCTATCAATTCTGGAAGAAAACTACGACGAAGAGCCTCCCTCGTTCTACAATCAACTCTATGCCATGCAGCAAGTACAGCAGCCTTGTCTGCATCAGCATGACCTTTCCATTTCAATGGTGACCCTTTAAGGGCTTTGATAATTGTTGTCTATCACAAGGACAGAAGTATTTAAAGACTCAGGCCAAAACACCACATCACATGACACAGTTAAAAAGGCAAAGCAGAAAAATATGTAAAAATATAGGAATAATAAAAATGTCCACACTAGCAAATTTCGGAATGCAGTAATGAGATACCTCTTTATCCATATCCACGGTTCTAAATTTGTCCCACTCTCCCATATTTGTCATGCAAAATGGGGACAATGGCACATCATCACCTACAAGGTGAAGCCAGATCAAAAAAAGCTGAAAATTTCAAGTTATATTTATAAGAAAATAATTACGGGAACATGATAGTTGGGAGATACTATAAAGGAAGATATATTAAGCAGCGGGATGTACACTGTACAAGGACAATATTATAAAGAAATATATCATGGCAAAGCTCCTTCCTCAGGCTTGCCTCTTACCCCAAGGTGGCGGCGCAAACAAGCCTCTGATTTCTTCAGCATTTAAACGAGGAACGAGCTCCATTAAAAGTCGATCATTTAACCATCTTCGAGATCGTCGGTTGCTGACCTGAAACCGACCTTGAAGTTTTAGTGTCACGATTACCAATAGAGCAAAGCAGGATTATAGCAATTGTAAATTTTCATTTTATGAATCTGTTTGATGAGAGTGGGAAAAAGAATGACAAATATTCGTAATTTCAATTTTAAGTGAACCATTGACTAGCCCAATTTGCAATTAGACTCAAATCCTCAATCCAAACAGTTGCATGATTAGCCAAATGTATAATGGAACCATTCATTACCTAAGCATTACTCAGTAATCAGATTATAATATTTTTCATCTACCTGCAGAACAATTAAATAAAAATAGCCGACAAAAGGAATTTTGCCACTCCAATATTAGTCTCAACTATTGGCATTAATCTGACAAAAACACAGGCCCATTTTCAAGTTTGAGACATATCAGAGAAAAGTTAAAATCTTGTTTAAAATGCAGTAAAAAAATGAGAACGTGAGAAGTTACTTTTCCAGCGAAGCTCTTCAGAAACTCGATCTTGTTCTCAATATCCGTCCCTCTAGACTTCATATTTTCTCCTGCAATTATTTCCTACAGAGAAATCAATCATTTTTTCCCAAACGCCTGAAATACATGAACCCGAGAACAACAGATAAAATCATTCAAATCACTCAGGGAAGCATAACGATCTAGATTACCAAAGATTTATAAATGGACTAATCTACATTTAACAAATGATCAAATACCCAAAACTTCAGGAAGAAACTACTATGAAGGGTTCAGAAAGACCAGAAAAAAGGGGGAAAATGCGATAATATGCTGGCAACTGACAAAGAGCAAAAAGAAATAATTAAATGGGAAATTTAGGACCTCTGGGATCGTCAAAGAGGGACTGCCATTAAAGAAAATCTTCTTCTCTCTGCAAAATCTGAGGGGTCGCCATGATTAATCTTTTGACTTTTGAGACAACTGGAGATCTCTGCTTTCCTCAGCGGTTTGTTGATTCAGGTTTTCCTGATTGACTTTCTTTTCTGGGACCGAGTTGTTTGAGAAATTGAGGAGGTGATGACTGATGAGGAGCAGAAAACTTTTTTGATGAAAACGAATACGTCTGAAGCCAACCAAACACGGTCTTACAAGATTCTGGAGAGAATTATACCACCAAGGTGCTTTTCTGGAAAAAACTGGGCTTATTTGAGCAAACAAATGCTGTACTAATGACAAGGTTTTTCATTTCCGACGTGAACAGCTAAATTGGCAGTGATTTTGTTTTTTTCCCCTTAATTTAGGTGGCCCAGCAGTATGTATAATTGGGCTGGGCCGCCAGTAGAGTTCAACAAATAAATAATTAAATTAAAGCCACAACAATCACACCAATTCAGGAACCCAGAATTCAATAATAGCTCATGCATTTCAGTTCTGTTTAGTTTTTAGAAACTAACAAGATTAGGTAAGCTCCGTCATGGACTTATCATACGTCTCCAAAAACAACATTGTAAGCTCAACTGCCTCCGTGCAAGAAAAAAGCAGAAAATATTTATCATTCCATCTTATTAACAACTAAGCAAGTACCAACACCAAGTGTGTCACAGGCCGCCTTAATGCTATGACCTGCCACCTATTGAAGCCCATCGAGTTCGTCACCTAAGACAACATGCCGTTGCCGTTCATGCCCAAGCGCACGCCTTGTCCGCTGCCTGGCGCGTCTATGCCGCGACCCTCGTGCCCTATAGCACCCGTGCGTTCCATGCTTATCGCACTCATGTTGTAGCCGGTACGATCCGTCGCACTCATGTCGCAGCCGCATACCCCGCTCAATCAAGACTCACAGGAGAAGGAAGTCGTGCACCCGACACCACCAGCGTCCAGGACCCGTGGGACCGCCGGTCTCGGATCGGTGCGAAACTCACCCAGGATGA
This sequence comes from Mitragyna speciosa, assembly GCA_024721245.1. Classification (NCBI taxonomy): domain Eukaryota; kingdom Viridiplantae; phylum Streptophyta; class Magnoliopsida; order Gentianales; family Rubiaceae; genus Mitragyna; species Mitragyna speciosa. Next base: position 33,071 of record JAMWEH010001349.1, on the reverse strand, counting down.
AGAACATAGCACTAGAAGTATAATGATATAATATTAGGTGTTAGTTCATCCTGTACTTGTAAATAGTTTAGTTTTTGTATTTTTCCTATTGTACAGAAAAACAGTGTCTACTCCTGTCACTTAGGGTTTTTTAGCTAGGACTACTATAGGGGGTGATAAGGAGTTGGACACGAGAACGGTTGTAAAGCGAAAGTTGTAAATTTTGCGATTGCTTAATGAAATGTTATTTCCTATTAAACCACTGTATCTCTAAAGTTTATATATGCATGCATTTACTATATTTGAGATTGCGACACACAATCGGTTAGTAGGTGGAAATAGCATGCGGAGCGTTATTTGCCACACGGTTCGTTTTTACTGAGAGATAACAAACGACCCGTGACAAAGTGGGTGGTGCTAAAATCTGCATTTGATTTGATACAAAACACAGATATCCGTACGTGACCTTAGGCGCCAAAGTCAAGAGTCACTACTGCCTGCCTCGCCTCATTGCTGGAGCTGACTGCTACTGGCATTTTCACCATATTTTCCATTGCTAGGGCTTTTCTCGCTTTCCTTACACAGCTCTCAAAGTTTGTAAGTACTCTCTTTTTTCATACAGCAGTTTTCAGTGTTTAATATTAGTACCACCTAGGAGAATTATGGCTCATTTAATTAGTGCTCTGCTGGATTTTTATTTCATTCACCCATTCTAAAGATTGTAATCTCCAATTTATTGAGATAACGTTGTGCTTTTTATATGTTTTACGTAACTATTACTATGGGCTTAGCATCCTGATAACCTTTTTTTTTTATTAGAGAGAGAGAGAGAGAGAGAGGAAGAACCTTTCCATCCGGTATATCTCTATTGTCTGCAGTGATGTGCATGGCTTTGCTTTCTTTTACTGTCCTTTTTCAAAGTGGTAATGAGAGACTTTAGGATTTTCACATTTCAATTTTTCAGTCAGGTTCTTGCACTTAAACTCATCATCGTGATTTTAGAGAATGATTATATTTGGATGAGAGTGTAATTCCATGTAGTATGTTATCTCAGCATTTCAATTGCTTATCTTGATATTCTTCTTTTTTGCTCAATTGAACATAATTTTATAAGGATATGACTATTGATACAATTTGATTGCTTTGGATATTTAAAAATTTTCTTTTCTGGAGACAAGGAAGAGCAGAATAATGACACCAGGCAGCTGCAAGCATTGAGACCCCTCATGTCCCTACCACTTTAACCCCCGTGGATTTACCGCCAGCAAGCACCTCCAAATTATATTGAGTTTCTTGCAGAAAGTGGGGTCTGTGAATTCCAAAAAGAAATACCATTCAGCAATTCTCCTGGATCATCTGGTTTTATATCCTCTGAACCTTCTGTTGACATAGTTGGTCACAAGGTAGACCCATAATTCATGTGCTTCAAAAGCTATAAAAGCAAACGACTACCTTAACTAACTTATCTTATTGTAAATTTTTGTAAGTCAATTTGTCTAAATGATTTGCTATGAACTGAAAATGAGGCTAATAATCTGTTGTGGACCGGTAAAACGTCAGAGGCCAGGCAATGAAGGGGCACTTCTGAACAACTTAACAGGCTCAGAGTATCAAATTCCCTCTCAGGTCTAGTTTCTATTGTTATCTCTTCCTCTTCTATTAGGCTTAAATTCCCACCTCTCACCCTTTGTTCCGAGATGGAAATTATTTGTGGTGGACTTTAACAATTAATTTACAAATGTAAGCACTGCAGAATTCAAATGAAGTTTATAGCCCTGCTGCATCTGGTTTTCGTTCCACAGTTCCCAGCAGTAGATCAACACAGAAAGTGGCTAATGCTGATCGTGTAAGCATCAAGTCCCTTGATAAATTGTATCTAGTTCAAGCTACTAGTCCCTTGACCTATTCAGTGGCATGCTGTCGTGTCACTTGATAGTTTTTAATCTTAACAAGAGTTCATACTCCCAAGCATTATTCTTGAATTCTGGACTATCGTTTCTAATTAATGTCAGCAAATTATCTATGTGGCTGGCTGTCTGTGCAGTGCCACAGATTGAGAACATCTGAAGGATTGACGCAAACTCCTTCCACATTCGAAAGAGGTAATACATATTACGAATGTGGGACCAAAGTCTTCACAAATATTCTTAGAACATAAAGTTGTCAAAAGTTCTGCAGAAAATATCTCTCAGAAGTTGTAACTATTGATAATAGCCAAAATTAAAAAGGCTGGTTGTAACTTATTAGCATGATACGAGTGCTTAATAACTGCAGATATTGGCTTTTTTAATTATCATCGACCATTTATGAAACTTAACATCTCTGAGCATAGAATGAATTATTGATCATAATAAGTGCTAAGCAGTTTTTTCTTGTACTGACTTAATGCGTTTTGGATTTTATCATAACAAATGTTGCATGAATAATGCTGGATGAAAATGCACAAAAATAATGTGGATTGCCGCTTGGAGTTAAAATGATCTGTGGCTTTGGTGTTGTAGGGTGGTTAAGTATCTGTTTTGGATGATATTATTGATCTATGAAATATTTGCAAATTCAGATAAAAGTAGCTCTGCATCTTGTATATGCTTTCGCCACAGCATGACATATAACGTGGCTTGATGGTTAGTTATTGAAGAAGAATGGGTTTCAGATTGATGGTTAGTTACTTTTTCTTAAGGAGGAAGTGTGCAAAAGCTACTCAGCACTTGAGAAATAGAGTTCAAATGGTGTTTGAGGCTATAATTGTGGCTATCATCTGTATTGTATTGTCTGGAGTGTTTGGAACACACAGACACATTGATAATATTGAGGTGTACAATATTATTAGGTGTTTGTATCTGCTCAAAATTTTGATCATGAAATTAGGTGCCAAATGGTTCTTGAGTTCTTTTGAAAGAGTTAGATTAAATATCAGGTTCATGGTTGGAGATGGGAGGATTTTTTCCTCAGCCTCTGTCACGTCTTCGTTTTGATATTCTCTTTTATATGATCAGACTTGTGCAAAAAATTTCCTATCATTTCTGTGACTAACAGGTTGACCGCCAGGAGCAGTGTACCGTTAAGATAATTAATTAGGCAAGTATTTAATAGCTGTCCTTTGTGCAAATTTGATTGTTTTGGAACTGTGTCAAAATAGATTGAGAGGTGAATCATCTTGCAATTTATTCATATTATTTGAGACAAGTTCCTGTGACCACCAAGCTAAAATCCATAATGTCCTATATGTGCAGAATGGCATGTTTTCTGGCTATTCCAGGGATATGGCCGCTAGCTTCTTCATGATCAAATGCAGAATGAACCTCTGGAGGAGATGAAGGGAAGTTGCTGGAGGTGAATCCATTGGCTGCGACACAGCTGTTGGAGAGCAGGGGCCTCTTTATGATGCCAGTGGCTTTGGCTGAAGGGTTACGCCCACAAGGGTAGATTCTTGACATGCAGGTCCACACGTAAATGTCACATTTTTGGTTCTTGAATATCATTTGATTTTGTGTCTATTCAAGAATCAAAGAAGAGAAAGTCATACAGTTGGCAGACACAGAATTCTTTAATACTCGCATTCCAAGCACAAGTCGAAATTGATTGATAGTCTGATGGAAGCTACTATAATTGTATTGTGCTTTTGCTCTTGGTCTGTGCTTTAAAAAATCTCCTAGAACATCATGTGTTCTGTGCAAAAGTTGAAGTTTATGCTTTTTATCTCACTTTCTTGATCACCATCTGACCTTCCTTTATCCAATTATGTCAACATCGGCTTAATGGAAGTTCTCTCTCTCTCAAAATGCTCCCAAAGTGTTTTGGGATATGATTGGTAAAATTTTTATCTGCATTCGGGAAAAATTTTTCAAAATTCCTACTGATAAATCTTAGAAAATATAAAATTTTAGAATGGAAGGATTAAGTTATATTAACAGCTTTATTAGCTGAGAGGACTTGGGCGGCGGATTGTTTGAATGTTAATTGACAGAAATAAGAATGTGCAAGCTATGGACGTTGGATTCAGGTGATTTATGTGAGCTTTCCCCTTTTTCATTTCCTAAACCCCGTAAAAATTTCAGCACCCCTTGGCTTGAACAACTGGATCCGAGCAGATTCTTGGGAATTGGCTGCCGCTTAAGAAACTGACTCATTGTCTGGTACTGATTGTGAAAATCCAAATCAAAAATCTTTTGGGCCTTGCCTTTAAGAAAGAGAGAGGGACAGGTTAAAAGCATAAAAGGGAACCCGCATATCTGGACTTCAACCACAAGGAGTCAGTGCAGAATCTGCAGATTGCTCGAAGTGATTAAAGAGACGCTTTTTCTTTTTGGTCCCAGAAACAGAAAGGACAAAAAAAAAATGTCAGAGATGATAGTGCCGTCCTTAAATCTTGGCAAGAAGAAGAACATCAACTTGGTACTATAAGATAGCAAATTCCTTTCTTCCTTTTCTTTTTTGCTGGTGAGTCTTGGATTCTATATTTAACACTGAAAAAAAAAACAAGAAAAAAAAGGAAAGCATGCGCAAGTCGATTGACCATTTGCTTGAGGGGATTCGTTTATTTCCTCTTTCTGTTTTGAGATTGTTTTTGCCTTCGCTATCGAAGTGGAATGTCTACGGCATCTTTGGGTGCATGCCAGGAAATGGAATCACCATTGACGACCACGAGACCACAGATAAATTAACAAGTTTCCGCCCAGTGCACATGATTTTGCGAGTCAAAGGGGTGCGGTCCAGTACCAGTGCCTCGAATTTCAAATGGGCTGGTCACTACTGAAGTTGAATGTTGATGCTCGTCTTTGTTGAAGCAGTTGTGAAGCACCTCTCATCAGGACATTCGCAAGAGCTAGCTATCCTCTTGGATTTAAATTTATTAGACAAAGCTTTTAATTTCCAAATAAAGAAGAGTTTGAAGAGCAGTGAAAAATGATTAAGTAGATCATAAAAGTTGATGTGCGCTTTGTGATCTGAGCTGCTAGCAACTGGGACAAATAGACGGAGAATAAATTTTGGGTATTAAATTCTCTGAAAGTTGCAATGATATCACCGTGTTGAGAACTTGAAGGGAACGAGGAAACAGAAAAATTACGATATTTCATAAACTATTAATTGATGAAAACTTACGAATCTCAAATGGGGTGATCTAATACCTACCATGAAATCGTCCCAAAAATCGTCTGTAGATCCTACTCCTCATGGTAATGCATGTCATGGAATATGTGGCATCACGTAAATCACACTAAAACAGTAGACGCACGACAAGTCTATCTACCATAATTCTTTGGCTACATCTTGCATTTTACGAGCATTCTGTGGAAGCCATTTGGGTAAAATCTCATCAACATCATGGCATCTTTCTATTTTCTATAAAGACATGCACTATCTAGACCGAATCCCAAATTATGCAATGTATATCTTGTATCTACTGTTACTTCCATTCAGAGTCAAAATATTTGTAATGCATCAATCACAATCTGAGCCTCATCTCTCTAGATGTATATTTTTTATTTGAGATTTTTCTGGTGTAATGCATCAATCAAGAACACAAATTATGAAGTGGCATTTGAATTTAAGAAATTGATGCGACTGAACTATGGAAAATTTTCTTCCACATGTACCCCACGTTAGTATAGTACGCAGGAATAAAGTAGAATGAAAAAAAATTTTCAACTTGTCCATTCTATATAATTTTATTCTGCCCTTTCTATAATCCAATGTCTTTTTATCGATAGGGTTCCAAATCCCAATTTGTAGTATTTTGTATATGCAGCCCTTTGTATTTTTTTATTCACTTCTTATACACCAAAAAATAAATAAATAAATAACTGCACTAGTGTTTGAAAGGGGAAAACAGGAATATGCATACATTCTGTGAAAATCTACAAGTTCCACTTATCCCCAAAAAAGAAAATCTGAAAATTCCTGAAGATAAGTTAAAATGAAAAATCAGATTGAGACAAGGACGAAAATGAGGAATGAGATGCAGCACTTACAAATGATGAATGGGCCACGGAATTCGGAATGAGATGCAGCGATATGACGGTGAAAGTGACAACTAAAGTACGACCTTTTTGTCCTCTGAGGTACACAACCTTCAACTGGCAATTTTTTATGGTAACTGCAACCCAAAACATCTCTTTTCTTAGGAAAATGCTTTCACCATTCATCGGATTTGGACTATTTCGTCCAATCCTAAACCTGTTTAATAGTAGTAATTATTCGATCGGAGTCGTTTAGATTGTAGAAAGCCATTATACTCATCAGTCGTGACCTCATTGAAAATAATCAGGAGACTATTAAATGGACCAAGTATATGGATTCGTAAACCTTGAGGTAAAAACCCAGTTTTATGTGAGTTATAGTGATGTACGTTAAAAAAGTAATATAAAGATATTTATATCATTCTCTTTTAAACCCTTCAATTTATGAAATCATGTGAGAATTTTTTGAGGTACAATTATTTATCTCAAAATAAAATGTATAGATGATCTTATACAAACAACGAACGAGGTTGCATGATAAGACGGATTAACTTGAAAAACAAATTATTTTAAGAAATAAATATTCATAGTAGGGACACTTTTGGTTTTTTTTTTTTTTTTTTTATCAAACTTAACTATTACATGGGGAAGGGGAGTTGGCCTTTGGTGGGATTCAAACACCCGACCTCTGAGGTGGAGTAATAGATCTCTAACCATTCGACTCTCTATTCGTTCCCAACACTTTTGGTTAGCCTTATTATTATTATTATTGTTATTTTTAACTGATTACAGGTGTTATGCATGCATACATATATACATACATGTATATAAAACAATGACTCATACACCTTACTCAAACTAACAAAGCTGTACCTATGGATTATAATGATTCGAGTTCATATATATTTACAAAATAAATAAATAACAAAGGTTTTTTAGTCCTAAATTTAAAAATAAAAACTATAACAAAGTAATTTTAAGCAAAGTAAATTAGGCCTAGAGAATACAAATCGCTAATGCATCCTAACTCTACATGCAAATAAGTTGGACTCCCCATCGATCAACTACTACTTTAATTTGTCATCGTTGTCAGAATTAGCTTTTTCGAAGACAACCTTAGTCAACTTTAAGGTTGAGCACCAAAAAAAAGATAGGAGTTGTAATCCACCAATAAAAGGATGGATCATGATTCCAACTTCCATTAATAAGGGCACTAGGAGCAAATAGAATTAATTAAGCAGTAGTGTAATGTAAGGATCCTCTTCCTTTTCATTTTCATGTAAGGATTTCCAAATTTGTAGTACACCAACTAATCATAGCCACAACTCCATTCTCATTGGATTTTGCAGTTTCTACTTTTCAAAGCAACTCGTCAAAGTGATGGAATTACTATTAAAAATCATATTTATACCCCACTTGGATATCATGAAAATATAGATTATCCATTACTATCATTCCCACAATTATGAAGAATGGGAGCGCCGAACCTACCCACCTTAGAAGTCTAGAATTTAGAAAAGAAGGAATCTTTCGGTTGCTTCCGTCCTTGTAGAAACATGAATTTCAGTTATCATTGATATCTATACGAAAACTATGGGCAATCAAGGTAGGGTAATGAGTTGGCAGTTCGGGCTGAGACTTAAGTATAATAAGAAACTCGTCAACTCAAATTCGATCCGATAACTCGAAACAAGTCAACTTATTTTACTTGAACACGACCTGAAACGGGTTGACAAGTCTGTCCGTTTGACCTGAAAAAAAATTCACACATATTTATTATACACTTAGGCTTCTTTTATTATTTTTTTTCACAGGTCAAATGGGAACTCAATTTCTGATCTAAACCTGACTTGTTTATTTGTCTTTTCGAGTCAAACAGGTTGGCTTGATTCTCAACTGAACCCAACTTTTTTGTTTGGTGAGCTAGTTGGGTTCGACCCGATTCCGATCCAAACCCACCAAGCTCCCAAACCCATTATTTTTGCATTAAGATCTGTAGTGTTTTTCGATTGTGTTGAAAATTGTCATCCCTAGCCAAAGTATTACAATTATATCTTTTAATGCATAGAGAATCAAAATGAACATGGTAAGCCAGATGTTAGGCAATCGGAAATAACACTAAGACTCCTTTAGTGTTTTTTTTATTATTAAATTTTTATCTTACAACATACAATAATAACATTTTGGTACAACGTTTTTCAAATGAGATTCCTTAAAATGATTAGTCGAATAAATACGCTGGACATCAAGTAAAGAGTAATTAGATTTCGATTAAAGTTGAACGTTAGATTCAAGGAAAATGTTACGGTGATAAAGAGTTACTAAAAAATAATAAATTTTAAAAGAAAATTGAAAAAAAATTTTAAATTTCTTATTTTTCTACTTTTTTTTTTTTGTGAGAGTTATGGTAATTAACATTAATTGTATTATTGTCCTTGGTTGAAATGCGGAAATGCTAATAGAAGGAAAAGGTGGAGGGTAAAGTATGGGACCCAAAGTTTTGGGGAAAATTTTTGTATAAATCGAGTCGATAGGTGAAACCGTGAATCCTGTGATTCAAAAATAGCCATATCATACATGGCCCACACCATGACCACCTGTTATCTACTAATTGATAAGGTGACTGTTTCTAGACTATAGGGTCCACGTCTCTACTTGTGACCCGATCCATACAAATGTTTTTCAAGTTTTGGATAGTAGATACACATGAACAAAGATCATGTGGTTGGAATAGACACTTACTGCAGTTGTAAAACGTAATCGATGCAACCTTGCAGAATTTAGAGTGCTACTTGTATTGTAATTACAGTACCATGTGGCACAAATGTTGCAGTTGACTATCACTGGCTAGTTGAACGAGCTAGTGAGGTACAGAGTCCATAAATATTCCACCCAGCGTCGCACTTTGCTACTTGCGAGTTGCCAGACGCGGGAAGTTGTCAGTGTAATTTAATAATATCTGATGATAGCCCGATCGAGCGATATGCTCTCGTCTCAACTGTGAGGCTAATTTCTACTTCTTTTCATCCTCTCAGTCTCATGCATGAGCCTTCTCCACATAACTATTTATCTAGTTTTCCACCGCGTGAATACTTGTTTCAGGATTATTCATCCTACAGTTCTCTTTTGCCTTTAATTTCTTTTTTTTTTTAGTTTAATGCCTTACTCTTTTGAGTGTATCTTTATCTTACACAATGAGGATGACTTCAATGTCAATGCTGATACCAAAACCACGACCTCTACTGCAAATTCCTACTGGTGGTGGGGTTGACATACAGGTCCTCATCAATCAGTGGCCTCCTCCCCAGATGGAGAAAGTTGTGGTGGTCATGGGAGCTACTGGCACCGGCAAATCAAGACTCTCAATCGACCTTGCCACCCGTTTCCCTGCTGAAATTGTGAATTCAGATAAAATGCAAGTGTACAGAGGACTAGACATTGTCACAAATAAGATCACTGATGACGAGCGTTGCCGTGTCCCTCACCACCTCCTAGGAATAATCGATCCTAATGCAGATTTTACAGCTACAAATTTCTGTAACTTGGCTTCAGCTACCATAAAATCTATAATTGGGCGCGGCAAGCTTCCCATCATCGCTGGGGGCTCCAATTCATTCATCGAGGCTCTGATTGAAGGCGACGATAATAGATTTCGATCAAGGTACAATTGTTGCTTTCTTTGGGTGGACGTTTCCATGCCCGTGCTACATTCATTCGTATCCGAGCGAGTTGATAAAATGGTTGAAAGAGGAATGGTTGAAGAGGTCAAGAACATGTTCAACCCGAATCAATCTGATTATTCAAGAGGCATACGGAGATCAATCGGGGTCCCGGAATTCGATCGTTTCTTTCGTGCTAAATCATTTTGGGACGAAGAAGCTCAGGGCAGGCTGCTGGAAGAAGCCATCTATCAAACCAAGCTTAACACATGCAAATTAGCACGTCGACAACTCGATAAAATCATTCGATTAAGAAATCAAAAGGGATGGAAAATCCACCGGCTAGATGCGACTGAGGTGTTTAGTAAACGCGGCGAAGAAGCGGATAAAGCCTGGGAGAATCTTGTGTTGGGTCCAAGCACAAAAATCGTTTCTAAATTCCTGCACAACCATGGTACCATGTTTTACTCGGATGCCGCAAGAGCCAACTTTAGGTTAGAGATGGTGACGGGATGGCACTGGCAACTGCAACTCACTAGAGAATGAATTGTACTGTAATTGTATCGTGCAATGCAATTATGCAACATGATACAGCAAAGTTTTGGTGATCGATGTTGACGTCTACCATTCGACTACTTTTGCACCTTTTCCTTGCCATTTTCGTCTAGTGGCCATATACACTACACTAGTGGCAGTATTCTCCTTTTGTTTTAGACCATATCTATATCAGATATATCTTGCCCGTGTACACTATATAGCATTAAGTAATCGAATCCTGCTGTCCACTTGCGATGACTGGACAGTACAATGAGTTTTGTGGTCACCATAATAGGTGTTCCTCCCCGTATTTGTGTAGAAATTTGCAAATGTTAATGCTAAACGTAAATTTTCTTACCAAATTATAAAAAAAAAAAAAAGTTGCAAATTCTAAAGATCTCATATCCTTGCAGTGTTCTGTCAAGGGGACAAAGGAGGATGACGGTTTCGTTGATTCAAACAAAGAAACTTAAACCAATCAAAATTATGTGGGAATCTTGAAAAATAGATTTGCTTCTATACATCTAACCATTTCTGGTACGCTACTTTAAATTAAGCTACAACCAACAAGGGAAAATTGTCATTCCGACACTGTAAACCCGCTATTGTTGTGTTTGCTTAAAGTGTAAACGTTGATCACTCGACATTCTCATCCATAACAGGAGTAGGAATAAAGTCTAGCCAGTTCCCTAAAAAAGCAAAACTTTAAGCACAATTTCAACAAACATATGAGCAAGATTGACCGCAATGCTCTGCCTATGCCTTCCATAAGACCATTTGGTTGTTCCGGAAGAAACAATGAACTCAATGACAAATCCATCACAATCACACATGCTCTACGGTTGTCGGAGCAATTGCACATGCAATTTCAGGCTTCATATAATTCTTTTTTTTTTTTTTCTTTTTGAGTCAATCATACAATTTCTATTCTATCCGGCTGGTTAAGCGCTCGTCCCTTGCTTATTTGCGGCTCAACTAAGATGATAATATACGCCAAACCTAGTCCTATCGAAACAACGTAAGATTCACACAGATCCAAAAACTCTCAAAAGATGGGCTTGGCCAGTTGGCTTAGGTAGTACGCACACATTTAGGTGCAATGAACATGCGCGATGTGATTGATCAATCATCACTTGATATTAGTGCAAGAGTACGTCCCTCGCCAAACTGATAACTCATAAGCATTCCCTAATTTTCTGTTGCTTTTCGTTAATGCCCCTTTTTCCTGCTCACAAGGCGGCCCATGGATCCTCGCCGTTTAGATTAGAGACGGCAGTACATCAGTCATCTTAGAAAAGTTGGATTATTTTAACGTGGACCCAATTGAAAGCATTTTAATCAAATCAAGCCTAGCAATAAAGCTATTTGAACATTAACTCTGATAACTATAGCTCCACCCAAGTTAACCGAATTGAGTTCATAATTGGGCACCTTATCAAGTTAGAACAATGCCAGAGAGTCATCTTGAACTTGTAAAAAGTAAGATTTGCCACGAGGATTCTCTGTGTCAAAATTTTCAGATTTTAGGTAACTATACTTCAGAAAGTTTGTTTTTTATAAAGCCATTTCATTATTTTTTTGGCTGTGGAAAATTAAGGGATCCAGTTCAATGAAGATAGCATATACTGTGGTTACATTAGTAGTTGGAAAATATTTTTGATGTCATTATTTTGTATGCTACGAGGACGAATGTAATTACGTAATCTGTCAACCGCTGCTGTAATGGCTCCCAAAGATTTATTCTGATAAGCGTGAATAAAGTCTCATCAATCAGTCACAATCTTGACAAATACTTTGAGTCCCTATCAAAAGTACTTTTCTTTTTTATATATTTTTTCACACGGATAATATAGTAAACCTAATCAGTGCAACTGATCTCACTTTAGCCATATTGGTATTGGTCCATGGCCAACAACGAGAATTTTAGTACAAGCAATTCTTTTGGGTGAATCTGGCATATAAATTCTTTTGGGCTTTTGCCACTCTTTTGCAGTGTTTTAAACTGTTTGGATATTGGCCTGCATACAGTTTCTACAGAGCGAAAATCCACCTCTGGCCCGGCGAGGACTTAACCAGATTATTTGCATGTTAATATCTGATTCATTTGGATTTCGACTAGCATGTTGGAGATCCCAAAAAAGTCGCATAGATTTCCCGCCTCGATGCAAATGAAATATATCCTCGAAATCAATAGTCTCGAAAAAAATCATCAATTGGAATTTGAGATTTGTTAAGGAACCTTTAAGTCAAACCTCATCCAAGTCTAGTAGTCCTTGGAAATTCCAACACAAAATAAGCTTAAAAGTCAATGTGTCCCCTAGGTGAAGATTCTGCAACAGGCATCATTCACAAATTCATTTAGAAAATGTAGGTACAAAATTTATTCCTTTCGTGATAGGATTTCAACCAAACAAGCTATCATCTCTTACTCTCGCAGAATTTAGTTGACAGGGAACAAAGCATAATTCCAGCTTTAACATAGAGCAAGATGGACAGCAAACAGAAAGTAAGCACCACAGTTTAAATATTTGACTTGTGAATGAGGAATAACTAAGCTGTCATCCTTGATCCACAGTTGTAAGTCACATTACACGCGTCCTTGACCACGACTGTGTACTGGTGGACGGGCCCGGAAAGGAAAGCCGGCAAGTGGACCAGCAGATCACAAACACATTCACTGTCAATTGCTTCCAGCCACCGGCAGCAATCCTTCTCAAGAGGTGTTGCCCTATGCTTATGCCTCCCGTGACTATGTCCATGCCTGTGCCTGTGCTCATGCTCCTGCACGAGCTCATGCTCATGGCTGTCATTTTGCTGAGCAAGTGATGGAGGAGAAGGAGGAGGAGGGGGAGGAGGAGAAGGTGTATGGCCAGGGTCATAGGGCAGAAATGCACATGCATGATTTGCTATTGCCAATTCGGATGCACAAAGTGGGTGAGGAGCAAGAGGCCTTGGTACCCATTGGCTGTTTGTCGTCGGCTGTACTACTAGAAATATAAGGACTGCCAATATCAGAATGTTGGGTTTGTCCATGTCTCTGCTTTACTCGTTAGAGCAGAAAGACCACCACAGAATGGTAGCTAGCAAGCATCCTTTTTTGCTTATATACCACAATATTCATAAGCTTTTCATGTTCTAGAATTGGGCATTCTTAAGAATGGGTTAGCTACAAGTTTGGGTGAATGTGGTGGTTGATATTATAAAGGGCTCAAAATAGTTAGGAAGGCCTCATTCACTTTGTATGACAAGCACCGGCTTATCTGAAGTATGTCCAGCTATCCTGCTCAAAACTGCCAAGCTTGTATCTACCCCGAGAAAGCTTTCTAGTTGAAAACTAAAAAATAGGAAAACATCCCTTTCTCAGGTTCAAAGTATCTCATAGGACTCAGCCATTCCAATCAGCAAGACGTCAAATTGGTCGTCCACCAAGTATGATGCTGAAACCCCATAGAAGACAAAACCATCAGAACAGCCAGATAGTAGTTGTTGGGCTGTGTATAATTTGCCATACAGCCTTTGGGGCATGCAACTAGCTTTATACAGCTAGAAGGTTTGAACAAAGAGTACGGAAGAAAATGAATCATGAATCCAGACATTTTCTTCGCATGATTTGCAAATTGCAACTCATCCAGTACACAGGTAAAGTGATGCTTAGATCAGACAACAATTGGCACACGTGACAACAAGAAACAAAGTTTGGACCAAGATTAAGTCCTCCTTCCTACCAAGCACCAAAATTCAAAAAGAGGGATGAAGAACCGCTAACAGTGTAAAGAGACTCTTATCCTGAATCAAATCCAGGAGCAAATAAATAGGTCTTTGCGAGATATTTACCTCGAGGTAAATTCCAAGTATACATGTTTCAACATCTGTACATATTCACCTCAGGCCAGGATCGCATCAGGCCCTGTCAATTTGAAGGTTTAGAGAGCGTAGATATTTTGATAGTCTCACAGGTTTTGCACAATTTCAACAACTCTGCACCTGTCAATTTAATTCAGTTGCTCTTGCGGCCATCAATTCCATGTCCTTCTCAATCATTTTCCTTTCTAAATTCAACTGCTCAGTCCTCTGCCTATGTCCCTCAGCCAGCAACTCAACAAACTTATCTTTAATCTCAATAAGTGGATCTCGGTCTATCAACTCCTCACCCTTATACGCTTCCCTAAGAATTGCAGTCTGAATTCCACCTTTCAATGACATATAAAAAATTCCGGAATGTCTAGTGAACACACTTGCAAATGCATTCGAAAACCTGTAATCTTCACAGAACTTCCCCAGAATAGGCACTGGAATCCTCTTATAAATCGACAGCGAGAGCAACTCATGAAAAACCCCTACATTCCTCTTCTCCATCTCTCTCGATGCTGGCTCCAAATGCGATACATCATCATAAGGGGAAATGTATGGAATTTCTAGCCAATCTCTAACCCATTCCCTCATTTCCTTCTTAATAAAGAACCCTGGCGGAAGCTTCCAATTAAAAGAAGGCCTAATCTTTATCCCAGTTAACCTGGATTCCTCCTCTGCCCTTAGCTCAATAACAGATTTTGCATGCTCAGAATTCCAAGAAAGCAATTCTAAATAAGATTTCCCCTCACCAGGAGCCCCAACCAACCTAATATATTGCGGATATTTTGGAACTAAATTCACCAAAAAATCATTAGGGAACCCAAATTCCCTCTTTACCTCCACCAACTTATCGGCACTAAGAACCCTATCCTTGGACATCATCAATAATTTACACAGCTTAGACACAATTAACGGCTCATTTTCGAGGTAAATTCTTTTCTCCTCTTCTAGAAACTGCCTGAGGATATTGCTGGCCCGGAGGAATTCAACTGGGTCTGATTTGGGCCTGATCCGATCCATATAAGAGTCGAATAAACCCGGGTTTCGGGATAGAAAAGTTTGGATTTTGATGGGTAATCGAAGCCTTTCCCGACGTTTCTCCAAGTATCGAAGTGGGATAACCTGACCTGGTTCGTTTAGTACCTCTTTGACAACTCTTGCGCAGAGTCTCCATTGCTTATCGTCCTCGATTGCCTGGTCTAGCTTGGGGTCCTTCCGCCACGCTACTTTGAGGCTCGAAATTGAAGCTCTGAACCGAATGCAAGATTTCAATGAGGAGATTTTTGAGGCTGACATGGATTTGAAATGCATGCTTGCTAGTTAGTACCTTAGGGTTTATGGTTCATCGCAGTCCCGAATGGTGCTATGAGGGTTGAGTTGAGAGCACTCGTCCGAAGCAGGCGCGACCTGGGCATGCGCAAAAGGTCACGCCTTTATTCTGCATGTCAAGGCAATAACGCTACTCATTGGTTTCTTAATTTTCCATCTAATCACGGGTTTTTTTTTTTTTTTTTTTTTTGATAATCTTACACTATTATACGGGAGAAGAGGAATTTGGCATGATGGGATTCGAACTTCCAACCTTTAGGGTGGAGTCATAGAACTCTAATCGCTCGACCCTCTATTCATTCCCGAGTTTTGTTTTTTGAAATTGGCGTGTAAGTTATCAAAAGAAATTGGCGTGTAAAAGTACAAACTGTTAGTATTATGATAAAATTACCAATGAATTTTGATTAATAACTAATTTTAAATGATTAAAATCATTAATGACGAAATGATTACAATACACTTCTTAATGGGGCAAATATTTTGGAATTCAATAAAATTAATTCTATTGTAATAATTTAGTCATTGAACTAAATTTTATTTTGCAGTGAAATTTTAAAGATTAATTTATTGGTTATTTTGTCTCTCTATATGAAAGTTAATGGAAAGAAGTAACATACTAGTCATGTGAATTTTTTTTTAGGACAATATAGTTAATTTCAAAATATTTTTTAGGGCCAAATTTGGATAAAAATTAGTTGACTTGATAAGAAAAAAAGGTCAACGTTCTTGATTGATTGTAAATAACGGTAATGCCCTTGAAAAGGATCATATAGATAACATTGGATCAACTTTAATTTAAAAATAGACGAGATGGTCAATAAGTTACATCATTTAAACATCAATGAGAGGTTTGAAAATGCAAAATAATTTAATGACTAAATTGTTACAATAGTAATGCCCAAACATATTTTGCCTTTTTTAATTGGGTGATATGCGCTTTGTTTATTTTGTTGGTATTTTTTAAAAATTTTAAATACGTTTTTCAACCACTTTTTAATTTTACATACATATTTATCGAGAAAAATTTTTAAAATTGTTACAGTAATTATTTTTAAAAAATATTTTAAAAAATAATCATCTAAATGTAACCATATTTTGCTAACAAAATACAAAATATTTTATTACAACATCGAATAAAATAACAGTATTAGGTCAAAATTCCACAATAACAATGTGACCTTCATGTGCTAGGGTCGCACCTCGCATGATAACCATCCTATTGAAATGGTTTGGTTTTTGCAACTAATTTTGCTAGTTTTATATGGAACAGTCCTATGATTTGTGAGAGGACAAAGCTACCCGTCATCTTATCAAACCGTACCTACTCAGTAGTTAATAATCTCAGTTTTCCTAGGTTTTTTCAGTCTCAACACTAACTATACGGAAAAGTATACAATACATCACGTGCATTGCCACATGGTGTATTAAAACCAATAATTTATCACCATGTGGCAATGGTGGGTCATACCTTGTATTATTTGGCGATGTGTGATTGGTTCTAGTGCACCACGTGGCACGCTACGTGGCGCGCATGGTGCACGCAATACTCACTCCTAACCATACTCAAATGTATACACACGTGGTGCTCGTCCCCCTGAAAGAAAAGGAAAAATATTCCTCTCATGAATAATCCCCCAACAGACTGACACCATACTGCTACAACACGAATAAGTTCCCACCTACTCCCAGTACACACCTAACTCTTATTTCCATCCTCTTAGTATTTTATAACAATTTTCCACAATGGTGTTCTCCTTACCCAATGCTATTCCTTGTACTACTATTGCTGTTGCTACAATTTTTAGCTATAGGAGTACTAATTATTAAGCATTTTCCTTCTGTGCTTAAATAATTATTTGTTTTAGTAGCAGTGAAGTTGTCGTTGGTGAACGCCTTAGCCCTCGTGGTGGGGATGATGGCCACCACCAAGGCCTCCTTCGTGGTTAATTCTAAAAACATTGAATTCGGGAACCCTTGGTGATATGTGTATGTTGGAATATCTTGCTTTCTCGTACTCTTCGCCGGCATTATATTGAGTCTCGCCTTGGGATTGATGTCTCTCAGCCTTGTGGAGCTCGAAATTCTTCAAAAAATCAGCATCTCCACCCAAAAGAAGCAAGCAGATTGAGGTTACCTAATTACCTCCTGTTGCTTTATTTTTTCTTTTTCGTTTTCCTCCTAAATTTGACAAAAAATATTTAATTTGATCGACTAATTTTTTCTTCAACTGATAGCCGTTCTACAATAACAGTTGAAATGAACCAAAAGGTCATTTTCATGGTTCTTTTTTTTTTTTTTTTTTGGCCAGCTATTACGTTACCCGTTGTTCAAACGTAGCACTAGTTTCTGGTAATTTTGCTTCTGTGCAATGCCGCTGCCATGGAGGTGAGTTGAGATCACTATTTTTCTTTATAACATATATTTGTGTTCAAATGTTAAACTTTGAAGCAATTGGAAAACTCATTTTCATTGGCTAATCAGGAAATCTATGCAAGCTTCTTCATTATAAATGATATTCTATATTATTAGTACTATACTACCATTAGTAGTGTACTTCTTTATTTTTGTTACTATTCTGGGGATATGGGGTTTGGAGGTATTAAAAAAAAGAAAAAATAGCAATGCAGCATTGTAATTTTATTGACGTGGTTCTTTGTTTGGCTTTCTTTTTCTTTTTCTTTTTTTTAACTAAGAGGTTTCTTAATATCAGGCAAGGAAATTTCATCTTGTTCTTGGGAAAAATTTGTGCTTTGTAATTGCAATCCCTTCTCTATATATTCCAATAATTTGATCACATAAGCAATGTATATGTTATCTTCATACTCTTGATTAATTATATTGCTTGCGGGCTCTTCCAACATACTTGGATAAAAATTTTCATTCTATTGTTGCTATTTTGCTATCTGTAACTTTCGTTCTACTTTTCGGGAAGGTTTGTCGTGTTCTTATAGTTTTCAACGAATTTCGTGTTTACCAAATGCGCATACAGAGTTCAATAATTGTTATTTTCTTGATCTTTCATCACAATACCGCATTGAATTAGATAATTTCACAAGCAACATGCTCGAAATATGGACTTGCTATGGGTGCAAACTTTGTATGGCTTGTGCGTATTCTGATGATTATTTGTTACTTTATTGCTTACCCGGTTGAAAAGGTAAATCTCATGTAAATGGCTCACTGCCTTTGCTTTGTGAATTGTTTATGGACAAGTAGAACTTTGACGTCAAATTGCCATTTGACGTCTGAATGCTATGCTATGGCGTTAGGGCATCATGACGCTCCGTTCAGACGAGCTCAATTGAAAGCCATTGTTTCTATTCACAGCCAAGAAGTGATAACTCTGAATTGGTGTTTGTTTTAGTTGTTTATACTTGGTTTAATTCTTTACTTGGTGAAAGCAAGAACGAGCTGCTAAAATTGTCCCATAAAGATTGTGCATAACTTGATGAAAGATTGGCATGATAACAATAAACTCATTGCCAGATTACATGATTACAAGCTATAATTATCTCATGTAAATTGTGAGCAATCTTGGGTATTCTCAAATTTCTTGAACTCTTTTGTTTCATGTGACATTGGTTTTTTGGCTCTATCAAATGTTGGTAAAGAGAGCGAACTCACACAAAATGAGACAACTATCATAAACGGAGCACTTGATTTGACTGAAAATGTTTGTGTTTCTGGAGATGAATGACAAGAATTTTTGTAATTTCTTGACATTTTAATTTTATATGTAATTCCCTCTCATGCAACAAATTCTTAAAGATTTGTGGATGCTATTTGGTCATGTAATTATTTGGCATGGTGTCTAAAAAGAATCACCTACCTTTGGAAAGTATCCATAACATGTATTTCTTTTATCTTTTCAAAATTTGTTGGAATAAGTAGCTAAAATGTCCAATTATACAGCTCTATTCTTTGCAAGAATAATGTGAATAAGGCTTTATGACAAGTTACAAGATATTAAAATTTTTGTTGCCGACCCTTTAGCTTCGTCAAGTTGTGTCAAAACCCACCATAATCATTTTCATTGCAGGCGAAACATTTTCATACGATCGCAACCATAGTGACACAAAAAATTCAGATGCACTTCCACATCATTGGTAATCTTGAGACATCTTGAGACTTATTCATCTCCATTTTTAGGTGTTGTTTCTAGTGTTTGATGAAGTAGTCTAGTTTGAAATTGTGTGTTGGATATGTAGTAGTCTAGGTTGAAGTTGTGTGTTTGATATATGCAGACTGTAGAAGAGGCAATAATACCTATAGAATAAACATTCTCTCTCGATGTCAATTCCAAGTTGGACTGGTGAGTTTTTGGATTGGTCTATTTGCTTAGGAAAAAGTTTGCAGGAAGATCATTAATTCGTGTTCCTGATAATTATATCGAACATTTATAGAATGATTGAAACTTGTGACTATATGACCGCCAAATCATATTTTTCCTCTCGTGTTGCAAGACAAATCAAAACAATATAGTATGCTGTTGACTTTGTTAACGCACAGGGAAGCAATTGGAAGTATTCTTGCATGCGGTCATAGTTGAATGCTTGTCTATACAGGAAATTCTAGGAATATTAATGGAATTATACTGGTTTGTATAATATCCCAACAGCTATTACATTTTAGTTTGTCTGTACATGTCATCAGTGGTTAACAGAGTAAATTTTGTTATTCCCTTTACAACTTAAATGTTTTTTGGAATAGGTGAAAAGTCTTTTAACAGTGCAGGTAGAAACAGAGGCTCTATTTAGCTCTGTTTCTATTAGGAGAATACCAACGTTGATTTTTTTAGTTGCTTTTTATCTTCTCTATTGCTTAATAAAGATTTTTACTTATTTTAAGGATTCCAGCATATATCCCTTTGTATGATATTCTGAATGAGTTTCGAAAATGAGGTAGTCATATGGCAACTGTTATGAGGGTCAAAGGGAAATGCAGTAACCTTCAGCATCTCGATAGAAAAATAACAGTTAGAAATAACAAAGTCAACTATGTGGATTCAGAATTGAGTACCCACTTACTGTCCAAGGCTGATGAAATATCACATACTGTAATGATCGATGTTAACGAGACGTCCTCTCAAATGACTTCAGACGACCATTCTTTCAAAAAATATGGCGCCGTGACAAACAGTTTGATCCATCCGTCAGAGGATACTGAAGTTGGGAAAATCATTGGCATCATCACCTTATAGGATATATTTGAAGAACTTCTGCAAGTAACCGCTTTATTTATTTATTTCGATTCGAGTGATTTTAAAACTAAACTTGGTGTTGAACTTGGATACTACATTTCTTATTGCTCACAAATCATTTTCTACTGATAAATACTTAATCTGTTGCATAATCTAAATTCAAAATAGCCCTCTTTCTTTTAAAAAAAATAATTTTAATTACTATGATCCCGTGCATCCAGAAGTTCATAGTTCAATGATCACCCTATTTGTTTATGTAGGAAAAAATTGTAGATGAGACAGATGTATATGTTGATGTGCACAAAAGGTATTGAGGATTAGATTTGTTGGCTTTTTATGTCATTGGTGTCAATCTACCTTAGATCGAAGAACATTAGTTAATTGGTTTAACTAATTATTAAGGGTTTGCTAAAAATCTTGATGATATTGCACTGTAATTATTGCAGAATACGCGTGCCTATAACTGCAGCCGCAGCTGTTTCATCTGTTGCTTGAGCACCTTCAAACAGGACAGTTATTGATCAGAAACGCTCAATTAGTTCTATAAAATCTTTGTTTCCAGCACCTATTATTCATTTTGCATTCCTATTTTAGATTTAACAGTTACCAAAAACAATAAACCTGCCCTATTTAGATTTTTAATCTTTTTTTACTAGTCTTATTGAAATTTAATAATTTTTTCCTATTATATTGTTATTATGAAACTTCTGAATTATTTCCAAGGATGTAGGGCAAAGAAATGACAAACACCAAGGATGCCTTTAGAAGATGATTTGCATTCAAGCTAATTGTATAGCCATGCTGCTTCCGCTTGACAAGAGATAATTTTGTACTTTTGGTTTTCCATCATGAAGAAATGACAAGGCAAAAACTCAAAAAATGCTTGGTTGTCCATTTCTAACTTGGGGGCAAAAGCATAGATGGCAACTGTAATATATTGCTAGTAGTCAAAATGTAGATGCTAATGTATTTGTGTAAGGATTATTAGATGCATCTTTGCTGCCCATCTTATAATAAATCAATTGTGTTGAACAAAGATTTGTCTCTTGATGAGATCCTAATGAATTATGAATGGGTTAGGACAATCACATTTTAAGAAAATTGTTCAATGGATTTTCTACCTATAGAATCAAATCCATCGTAACTCGTGTGATTGGTAAAACTATCATCCAGGATTTGGGATTTATATTGAATGGATTTGATGTGCGCTATCAAGGACTTTAAATTTCTTCATTTTCAAATAATTTTTGAAATCTGTAATTACATATCTGGACACATCATTAAAAATTTTATACCTCAATTTTTTTAGTAGATACGAATGTAGGTATATATGCATATACGTACGTACTTGCGTACATATGTACGCATGCATACAAGTATGCATATCAAATATAAAAATCAAGTTCAGCGAAAATAAATATTCATTAATGTGACTTATATGGAAGACTAACCATAATATTTCTTCACAGACACAAGTCAAATATCATGCTTAAAAAAAATGAATTTGACCAATAAAATTTCATTTGCATTGTTCTTTCTTGAAAAATAAAAGGAAAAAAAAGAGAGAGAGAGTAAAGAGTGAATCATGTTTGGTCTTTAATAAAATGGAACTAGAATTTGGAAAAGGTCCACAAAATGGACTATCGTTTTTGTCTAGGGTAGGAATTAGTAGGGCTGTCAATTGAGTTTTGTGAGTCTGGTTTTGGTAAGTTTAAACTCAACTTACAAAGTAATTAGAACTTTTAGACTTCGGGCTTTTAAGCTCAGGCTCAAAATAAAAGACTCAAAACTCAACTCACAATTTTTGTGAGCTTCGGGCTTAAATCGGATTTGGCCCAAGCTCATTGATAAATACATAATTATATATAATATAGTATTTAATAACTATGAATTGTTAGAAAATTTACATATAAATTATTGATATTTTAAGTTATGATATATTATCTTACTGTATACAAAAGAAGAGTAAGTTTACAGTGTAAATATTTTTTGTTATTTTTTATTTTTTCTTATTTACCCCTTCCATTAAAAAGCTAATTAGTGAAAACATCTAATAACCGTCAACAACTCTTTTTTTGGTTTCAAAACTTAAAAAAAAAAACACACAGACACACATTTTGCAACCTAATAAAAAACTTTGAATAACTATTCAATATTTTTTCTTATAAAATTTTCTTTCAATTTGCTTTCACCTAGATTGTATATTTCCTAATAATGTTTGATTGTAAATTATACATATTATTTTATATACATTATATAGAAACTTCAATAACCGCTAATAGCTTCTTTTTTTTTTAACAACTAAAAAAAAACACATTACACAACCTAATAAAAATTTTTGAATAACACCTCATTATTTTTCTTATGAATCTTTCTTTTTATTTGTACACATATAGGATGTGCATTTTTCACTAGTGTTTAACTACAATTTACATATATTATTTTATATATATTATATATAATTATATTTTAAATAAGCCGGACCTTAATCGGACTTGAATATAGTAAAACCCAAACTCAGCTCACATTCAATTCGGGTTTAATTTTTAAGCCCAAACTCAACCCAATCTAATTCATATTAGGCTCGTATTTTTTCTTTCGGGTCAAACGAGCCGAGCTTAGACCGACCTGACCTATTTGACAGTCCTAAGAATTAGCAAGAAAATATGGTGCGCAGGGGTGTCCCGGCCCATTTGACAGTCCTAGGAATTAGCAGGAAAATATGGTGCGCAGGGGTGAATTGGTGAGTGGTGGTGAACCCTCCACCAAGTAATTAAACTCGAGCGAGAAGACCATATTACCCACATTAAAATATTAGATTGTCAATAAAGCCCAATTCCTTAGCTGCGTAGATCTCCTCCCTTGGCGACTCGCCGTAGTCATTCCCAGCCCGTCAGCCCCATTCTACCCTATATAATATACTGTTTTTCTACTATACAATATGTGCTCCGACTCTTGAGATAATTATTGTTAATCAAGTTAATGCTTCTTGCTCTGGGGAATATATCTTTTCTTCTTTTCCTTTGTTTTTTTTTTCTTTTTTTTTTTGATGTCTCTCTTGAGAAAAAGCCATTAATTTCTTCTTGATTCTATTAATACAATTATATATTCTAGTCGGAAGAGTCCTCAATTTTGAATAACTTGGTCAGTTCGGCAAACAGCAACTTTATTACTGTTTTCTTTTTCTTGAATTTTGGCTGCTTTCGTTGTTTTCGGAAATAGTTGATCGAAAGTTAAGGTTTTTATAATTCTTTTTTTTTATAAAGAATTCACGATCATGAATTTTCTGTTTTTCCTGTGATTTTGACGTTGTATTTGGTTTGTACAGTGGGTGATTCACTAGTCTTTGTATTCTTTTATGAATTGTTTATGCGCCTTTTGTAGAATTAATTGATAGAAGCAGTTGTTGACCATGGGATTCAAGAAAGTGTACAAGGTGTTGCTGGAGATTTTTCCAGAGGTATGATAATACTTTCTTCATTTTGTACTTTCTTGGGGAGTTTTTTTTTTAATTTTTTATTGGGGTTTGGGGTTAGCAAGCAGAATATATTTGAAATAATTGAAGCATAGTATGGAAGCTAAGCGCGTATATTTTGTTGGTGCATCTTGGAAATATATTAGGTGGCAAGATAATTTACTCATGAATATTTCAGACTGATATACGTGTATATGATTGAGTGAAAGACAATTACCTTTCAGTTTGTTATGTTAGACTACTTGATTGCAAGATTTGTCCTGGTCATCCTAACTGAACCTGCTTGTAAACGGGGGAAGGAACAAAAGACTGAAGGGAAAATTTCTGGGGTAGGGGGAGAAAGAGAGAAGTTTTATGGTCTGGACGGGAGTTATTTGGGCTTATGATTAAACTTGATCAAGTAGAAAGCTTTTTACTAATGTTTCAACTCTTTCTACATTGGTATAGGTTGATCCTCGAGCTCTAAGGGCTGTTGCTATTGAGCACCAGAAAGATGCTGATTCAGCTGTTGAGGTAGTTCTAACTGAGGTTATCCCTTTCTTGACAGAAAAATCCACATATAGTAGTTCATCCAGTGAGAATGGGGCTATACTCCAATTACCGGAAGGTAATGTTTGCCTGAATGAGTTCCCATGTAATTTCGTTTTTGTCAGGATTGCGTTTGTTTATTTATTGGCTTTTTAATCTTGTTTAACTGGTTTTGGTGGCGGTACTTATTGAAGCAGCAGCTGAAGTTGTTGCTAATGGAATCTCTTTTGAACATGTCCTTGGTGAGAATTTAAGATGTCCGGATGATGAGCAATATGACCCCTTTTATGATGCAAAAGATGAACATGGCCAAGCATTTGATGATACAATCGAAGGGCTTCATCAAATAAATTTTGAGAATGGCCCTGAAAAAGTGGCCTCAGTAAGGAAGTGTGATAAACGAGGTGTAACAAATGGTGCTGCCACAAACTCTTGTGTTTCATCTGCTGTATTGATGCATAAAAATGGGGCAAATGCTGCTGATGATAAAATATTGGGAATCCATGCAAGTGAAGAAACTCCTTTTGGAGTGTCGCAAGAAACCAGCTTCAGAGTTGGATGTAATCAAATTTCTCAGCTTACTTTGAAACCTTTGGAATATGAGAATTTGGGCTCCAATCACAGCTTAGATAATTGTTTGCATGCTGACTCTGATGATAGTAAAAACCATGAAAAGAACATTTCTGGGGAGAATTCTGACGGTCATCTTTCTCCGTTGATTTTTGAACCCACCAAACTGACTTCGCCTGAAACCATGGTTCAGTTTGTAGACACGTGTGGTATTCGAAATTCTGATTTGGAGAAAGAATTTAATGGTCCAAAGGATGCTGCTGCTACTAAGCCAGTGTCCTCTAGTGAATTGGTAGATGCTGAAGATGAGCCCATGTTGAATACAGTGGTGACACGTTCTGGTCAATTCTGTAGCATTGATCTTCTTGAGGATATCATCACAGATGCTAGGAATAATAAGGTATTGTCTCCATGATAAGCATATTTATCTGTTTCCCACATCACACAGTTATTATTGTGGTGCAAAATATCGCAAATAAATTTGTTGTATGTATGTTCTAGGTTGAGTGGTATGGGCGTTCTCACATAGTGACTGTATCTGACCGCTTCGACTTAAGGTGATTGGTTGAGTGATTAATGGCTTCTAACACTCCAAGGAAGTACCTTGGGAAGCAAATATTAAGAACAGTGCTCATGTTGCCTGTGCTGTGGGTGATGGTTTGTAGTTTCCACTCAAGAGCACTTGTAGTTGGTAAAATCTTTAAATATAGTTGAAGAGCTTTCATGTCTAAACACAAAGGCATTAGTCTTAGAAAAGAAATTAGTATCTGGTTAGGTTAAATCAGCATTTAATATCTAATTTGCGTTTAAATCTGTATTTGGTCCTGGAATTTTTCATCATTGTTTACTTAGTTGTACAAAGATAAATTTCTATTGCCATTGAACTCAAGAGAGCTTGAATGACATGCAAAAGCACTTAAAGATAGAGAAACATGAGATGAGATAGTTATAGGTTTCATTTGCTTTATGGTAAAATCACTACTTGTGTCACAAAATGGAGAAAAAGGAGAAGGATTCATTATTCTAAATTGTGATGTATCTTAACAGTGTGTGATTATAAAAATGGTGCAGAAAACACTGCTTTCAGCTGTGGAGACGGTTGTCAGTTTGATGAAGGATGTAGAATTGCAAGAGAAAGCTGCTGAACAAGCAAAAGAGGATGCTGCTAATGGTGGTTTAGAGTTACTCAAGGGGGTGGAAGAACTCAAACAAATGCTGCAAAATGCAAAAGAAGCAAATGATATGGTTGTGTTCTCGGACTGCATGGTAACATCATGATTCGTACAATTTTCTGTTCTTTGACTAAAAATTACTTCTCATTTTCATTGCAGCATGCAGGGGAGGTATATGGTGAGAAGGCCATCCTAGCAACAGAAGTTAGAGAGCTTCAGTCTCGGCTGCTTTGCTTGTCTGATGAAAGGGATAAAAGTCTTGCAATTCTTGATGAGGTTCTAAACATAGCTCATGCAAAGTTTTTCAGATGATATTTTACGGGCTTCCTTAGTTGGGTCTGAGTGTGCCAAATTTTGTTTGACAGAGATATGTCAATTAATGCAAACTACTCTTTTAGCGTAGCAGCATTATCATTATCGTAAAATTGCTTAATATGTTAGCTATTTTCTTTCCCATTGACACCAAGGAATATTCTGCTTTTTTATTTGCGGGTAATATAATGGTTGATCAACCTTGTTTTATCTTTTGCTGTTCATATGGCCGATATCATGTTTAGGTGGTTAACAACTTCTCTTTTTCATGGTTGTGTATGTGGATTTGTTAGTTGATCCCTTTTGTTGTTGTCCAAGGCATTGATTGAATTCCTCTAGTTGTATACTAAAGTCTCTTAAAAGCAAAGGAAAAATTCCAAACTATTTCCTTCGTGAACTTTTTTTTTTTTTTTTTTACCTTTGGTATGCGCACATGCTTGATGGGCAGAAGTACCTAACCAGTCCTTCATTTGTTATCTACAATTAGTGAATGTGTGAAGGTTGGTGAAAATCTAACTGTAGTTTGTTTTTGTACACCCAGTTACGTGTTTATCCCAAAGCCTGTTTTGGTCCTGAGTGCTCTTTAGGCATGTAGTTCCCTGGGAAGTTCCTTAACCACCTTCTTCCGTCAGTGGTTCCTTTTATTCCAAGAATGGGCTATAATGTAGTTGTACTGTATGTGGTGTGTATATGCTTTTATTTGTGCTGCATTGCTAAAACCCATTTACCTTGCGTCAGTTTTTTACCTTGTCCTCTGGCCACTTTTGACTCGTGGGTTGTTTTTTTGCAGATGCGTCAGAATTTGGAGATGCGATTGGCTGTAGCTGAAAAAGAGAAAAAGATGGCTGAGGAAGAAAAACTTGAAAAGGAATGTAATGCATGGAAAGCACTAAAGATCCAGGAAGTTGTTATGGAGAAGGTAGTGGAAGAGGCAAACATCCTGAAGCAAGAAGCAGAAGAGAATGCTAAGGTGTGTAGTACATCTTTTAGGAACTGATTACCTCTTTTTTTTGTGGTGGAGATTTAAGTGGATTTTGAAGTCCATATTTTAATCTTCTCCTCACATTGCAGCTACGGGAGTTTCTCATGGACCGTGGCCGAATTGTAGATACACTGCAGTAAGTCTAGTATTTCCTCTGGAAAAGTCTCTTGATTTTGTCTGCTGTGATAGTTGATCAGCTTAATTTTCATTTATCAAGGTCTGAGGTTCCACTTGCATCTTCTTTCTTTCAGCACAAGTTTATTGTGTCATATGTGTTTCTCTTAATTATGCATAGGTGCATAATTTTGACATATTCCGTTCTGACGACCAGCCCCCTTTTTGCCGCAGCACAACTAGAAAAGATTCACACACAACTTCCCCCTGCAGGCACCTTACGTCAAAAGAGAATGTGATATATGTTTGTTGTGTTAACTTCCGCTTTCTAAGACAAGGGGGTGTTTAGCCCAGTTGATGACTATAATGTGAGCTTGTTCAGGAATTATATCACCGTGATGACTTCAATGTTTTGGGCTGTGCAGTTTTATGAAGGGGGGGTATAGACTGGGTTACAGGAACTGCAGCTCGTGCTTTTGCCTGCTTAAGATTTCTTCTTGTGCACATGACTTGAATATGGTTAATTTTTGTTGAAATCTTAAAAGACTGGTTTCTGAAAGTGGCATTTTGTTCTTTTCTGCAGAGGAGAAATATCTGTTATCTGCACAGATGTGAGATTTCTAAAAGAGAAGTTTGATGAGCGTCTTCCACTCAGCAAATCTCTTACTTCCAGCCAGACCAGCTGCATTGTAGCTTCCTCTAGTTCGTCTTCAAAGAGTATGACATCTGAACAGGTGAATCAGGTCCCTAACCATGATCCATCAGAAACCCCAGAGAAAAGAGATTTTGTGCCTCTTTATAATGAGCCAGAGATTATTGGAGAGGAAAAAGTCATAGATGATCAGAAGGAACTCACAGACGAGGGATGGGAAATTTTTGACATTTAGATCTGAGTAAATGTTGTGGGAGTTGTGATAAGAAGAGGAATTTATCGTCCTTCTCTTCTCCTGAAATAAGTTTCTGGTTATAATACTGGAATATTCAACCTTGCAGTTCCACATCTAGCAGATGGAAGGTTTTATGACTGTATTGGATCTGGACATCTGTGACCTTTAAATTTCATTTGTACAGCATGTGTATATAAAAGGAGATTGACTTCTTGTGATAATTGTGGTAGCTGTTGACTGTCAAGATTATATTTTTTAATATATTCTTTTACAAAGATATTTGTCCTGTTTGACAAGATGCTGCAGATCCCAATTTATATGTCAAAAAACAAGTTGGGTTTGCAGCCATGTGAAGCCCTTGTACAGGTACAAAACTCATTTTGCAAGCCCTGGATACTGGTAATCTTACACATTCAACTCAAATTTTTAATCATTAGATGGTGGCAGTAGGTAACTATAGCCGTTTGGTTTTCGATCTCGTCCTCTTTGCCTAGGGAAGGGAAGTTGAATATTTTCACAGTACATGAATGCTAGATTGTCCCCTTACAACTGTAGACTTTGTTATATGATTGTGGAAGGTGAATTGATCAAATGCATGTGTCTCAGACAAAGTACAATACACAGCTATTCTTCCACGCTTAGCTAAAAATATTTGTAATCAATCAATAAAATACCATTTCCTCCTTTAAGGAACTTGAATGAAGCCCTAAGGGGCGGCACTAAGTAAATGCTGAATCATAAAGGTTGAAGTCTATTTCTATTTCAGAGGATGCTCATATAGCTGAACTCAAAATGTAACTGATCGTATGTATTTCAGTACCAAAGCAAATGAGCCGCCACTCTCCGGTTTCTTGTTCCTTCTAATTTATAGTCTTAAAAAAGACTATAGGTGACTATTGCTGGTAAAACCTGTACAAAGCATAACCAAAGCTCGTCAAAATTTACAAGTTTTTGTGTCCAAAACTCGGTAAGACATCTATTGATTCTCTGTTGCTTTCTGCTGTAATGTCAGCACCTGCGTATGGCGCTCATCATCTGGGGTTGGAACTTAGTCATGCCAACATAGAAGCAGCACCGTACATCTCCATATGATATAAAGGCGTGCCCGCTGCTCTCTTATTGACTTGGAGCATCTTCCAAAGGACCGAACTTTTGGAGAGCTCCTGAAAGACATGGTATTTGCAGCCATGGAAACTGGACCGAAGTTTGTCTGGTTTCTTGATCAATCTTGATGCGAGCCAGGAAGGACTTAGGTTTGAGTTGAACGAAGAGTGCAAGGGCTTTGTGGCCTTAAATAGATGGAGGGAAGGTAGTAGCGAAGTTAAGAGTGGCAATATGTGGTGATTGACAAAGCTTGGCCCTACGGCTTGAGGTTCACCGCACTAACAATTTGACAAGAGTCCTTAACAGACCACTATTCTTGTCCCCTTGCCAACCTCCATGAAAAAGACTTGCCTATATCTTCTTCCTGTACAGGGTCATCATTGTCTCACATGTACACCCTCACAAGCTACAACCATGTGTGTGGATATTGTTTTCTTTCCATGTAAAAATTGATAATTCAATGCTTAAAGAAGATGCCCTCCCACGTATATATTTTAAGAATTGACAAGTAATAGCTACCAAAAAAAAAAGAATTGACAAGTAATATGGGCACGGTAGGATGAAGAAAAAGACAAGTCGTAGAAATTGATAATGCACACAAGAACTGCCCAACATTTTCAAATACCGTCTATTCTTAATTCTACCGCCTTGACAACATACGACATTTCTTGAATGATGCAGGGTTGTCAGAGTCTAGAAAATTCATTTTATTGTTTATATATTTCAACTTTGCATATATTTTACATATAGACAAACGGCCTACAATATGAATATATAGCATTTATCTATATCTATGGGCTTTGGAATCGAACATATCTAGAGAGACTTTATTAAGGGAGCAAGGGAGTCAAACAAAAATAATATTTAAATTACAAACCAGAGAAACCATGATTCAGCCAATCATTAGTTGGTTTAGCGATACCAAATTCACGAATCATACAATATGTTGGGTTAGCTTAGCCATATGGAACTCATAAGAATTTTTACAAACTTAAGAATTTTCAAAATGACGTGATGTGAGATCGATGTTTTGTATTGATTAATATAGAATAATTTACTTGCAAACAAATTTATTTACTTAATATAAAAAAAAATTCAAAGATTGAACTTAAATTCCATCTGAGTTCAAAACCCACGTTGCCTGGGTTGAAGGATAAAACAGAAAGGGAACTGGCGCCCGTTAAGAAACAAAACAGGTACTAGACTAGATGCGCATTTGGATAATCTGCAAAGTCTAAGCAAGCATCATCTGGAACTGGAAGATGTATCATAAGGTGGACCTCTTCTTGATTTTTCCACAAAAGGAATCGACGCAAGGAAAGAATAAGTTAAAGAAAAAGAATAGGTTGCTTGCGCCACTCGAAAACAGAAGGTTAAATTCAAAATGCTTCCAGTTGGACCCATTTAATGCAGACTATGCAATCGTAACTCCCAAGTCATAAATTACCAGCCCAACGTGGTCGGGTTAGTCACCACAAAACTTTTAAAGACTAAGCGAAGTATAAGGTCAAATGTTCAAATCCTGCCTCTGTCAAAAATTTAAATTGGTACATAATACAACCATTTGGTCCGATGTTAATTCAGTTCCCATCGATTCTCCTGGGCTCATTTAAGCTCCTTTCCTATAGTGTAAGTTAGTAGTAGGATAGCATACTATTGAATATTAATGAAAAAAAAAAAAAAAACTCCCAAAGTCATGAAGTTTCAAACTGAACATCATTTGTCTCGCCATAGCTAATCCGCATGCTGCCATAGATCTTTTACGACACCGATTGACATCTGAACAAGAAGATTATTAGCATTAACAAAGGAAAGCAGAAGAAGACTCTGGCCTGATGATGAGTAGTAGTTGGTAGTCAGTATAACTCACAGCTCGGTCACCACGTGCGTCGGTAGTACTATGTGGTGGACACTAAATTCATTCAACAAAAACGAACTACGGTCTTCTTCCTTCCTAGTCAATCACAGATCATTGTTCTACCTGACAAATCAGTTTCAAGTCATTTACTACCACCACCACATCTACTTGTCCCCTCGGATCCCCCACCACTTTTCGTCGTCTTTCTTATGGCAACTACTACCACAACCAAGACTTACAATGGGCAGCCAGCGACCCCCTCTTTCTTCTCTATTGGCAAATGTCACATGTCAAATATTCACCCTGACCCCCTCCTCCAGCACCTTATTGGATCTGGCACTGGCATTGCATTTACTGAAGAAGATTGATTATTCAACATTAATGGTTAAAGAATCGCGTTTAATGAAAACTGGAAGTGAACAATTTATACTTGGATGTGGCTGTTTTAACCCTTAACCTCCCGTTTGGTACATGAGAATGGCTCAGAATGGAAAGTCTTTCCACCCGGAATGGCTTTCCAGTCATAATGGGTTGGGAAAAAAATTTTCATTCCATTGTTTGGCAACTAAAGTCAGAATAGAATATCTGTTTCCTTTCCAATGTTTGGTATAATCATATTGAGATGTCAGAATGGAATAAAATATATATTGATTTGACAAAACTGCCCTGAATTCATTATAATATATATATGTGTATGTCTGTGTGTGTACTATTATGCACCTAAAATAAATTGTAACATTATTAATTTACCAATAATAATGTTCTTAAAATAAATAATTTAATTGTATTAATTATTTAATTTTTATATATAGATAAATATTTTATTTTTTGTATTTTTTACACTATAACTATCAATATAGGAAAATTTGTAATAAGAAAACAAACATATTCTTTATTTATGTGTTTTCATTTGTACATTATCGATGAATAGTTTTTTCATTTCAATTCGACTAAATAGTTTAGATATAGTAAATGAAAAGATTAATCTTTTCATTTAGTTTTCTTTTTGTTTTATTTATAAAGTTGGGTACTAACAAAATCTTGGCCAACCTAAATGGCGCTTCGAGTGAGCCGCTGTTCTCCATCTAATTATGATATTCTAAAATTTACATAGTTGATTGTTAAAGTATTTGGGTATAAACCTTTGCAAATTAAAATATATTATAAAAATTAAAAATTTTACTTTGTCTATATTAATATTTTACAAAGTAAAATTTTTAATCAACGACAATGTACAAAATAGGAAGAGATTGTTGATTGCATGCAAATTCCTTTGTGTTAGACCTAGAAAATTTTATTGCTGAAGAAATATTGAGAAGTAGCAGAGAGAGGAAGAGAGACGTAGAAGAAAAAAGGCAATTAGTTCATAAACCAATGGGTGGGGGTAATCTAGCCATCGTTCAAGTTTTTGTTTCCAGGATAAAGTGGGAAAGACATTTCCTTAGGTTTTTATAAGGAATACGTTTCCAGGAAAAAGGGGGAATAGTCATTCTTGAGGGAAAGGGCTTTCCAACTTAAAAAGCCCATACCAAACATGGGAACGGAATGGATAA